>APFE031524331.1:0-53479 GCA_000404065.3 Pinus taeda
AAGGGGGACCATTGCTTCCTAAGGGGGGAGGAATGATCCAGGTGGATATTGGTGGCCACCTGCCAAGTCCACCTGGACCCCCACCATTGTCTTTCTCAGCATTTCAGTTTCCTTAATTGTAGCACAACTTACTATTTTTAGCAGTTTTTCGAGTCCTGAACTTCCGGAGCCGTTTTGAGGCCCTAAACAACGACGTTTTTTGGGGAATCCAGGGGAAACATGGGTCCATGCAATGGACCCATGTTTCCCGTTCCAACAATGATAGTGCTCGAATAGATCTTTCTAATGAGCTATTGTACGCGTCAAACGGAGATCATATGCTAAAGTTACGACCCCGGGAAGTTGAGTACCAACTTACCCCCAAACGGGGCCCACAGTTTGGCGTTTCATCTCCTAGGGTTAGGTTTTGGAATGTTAAGGGTTTTTCATTGTTTCTCAACAATAAATAGGCCTTCGAGCCTCATTGTAACACAGTTCAGAGGCATGTAGCCATCACATCGCTTCTCAGAGATAAGCTACCATCGCCCTAGCTAGTTTATTTCCATTTCTGATTGTAAGCATGTTTTAGTAGTTTCCATTAATGAAATGAAGTATTATTTCCGCTGCATATTTGTGTATATGGTTATCTCTGTAATTTGTTGCATTCCTGTTTAAATCCGGATCAATGATGTGCATGTGTTTTGGGAAGCCTCAGATGTGACTAACAGACAAGTATAACAGACGGGATGATTCGCAGACGCACCTCGCCAAGTGTATAGAGGTCTATGGGGAAGAGCCACAACTTGAGTGGGTGCACCTATTTTGTCATACCCTAGATGTTATACCCATGAAATGGTATATAGGGACTACCAGCTTGATTTTTCATTATATTCCTTTCAATGTTACAATACATATTTATACATGCCGAAGCATCCAATACCATGGACCGAAACCATCGCGTCAAAAGCCATGGACTGAAAACCATAGGTAGGTTCGCCCAACCTAATATAGGGTCCAAAAAATATTTCTCGGGGCACTGCCCCAGACCCCATAGAGGGGGGCTACCCAGCCCCCTCAAACCCCCCAGACAAGGGAGAATGTTGGGTTGTGTTATATTCTTTCCATGACTAACCTACATTTGGTATCAGAGCTATTTTGGCTTCAAGGGGATGACTTTTTTACTGAGGGGTTTCGCTCGGGCCTATGGTAGACCCTGTTCAGTGGGAGATCTGCGAGACTGATTCTGGTGGTGAAAGAAGATGGTGAGCAATGGAAAGATAGAGATCAAGAAATTTAATGTTCAAAGTTTTGAGTTGTGGAAACTCAAGATGGAGGATCTATTGGTGGATAAAGATCAGTGGATCGCGGTAGATCTGGGTACTAAACCAATGGGAGTGTCTGATGAAAAATGGAAGAAGTTGCATCAAAAGGCAAAGAGCACAATACGATTGTGTCTCTCAGATTCAATATTGCTGAATGTATCGACAGAAGCTATGGTGAAGGCTTTGTGGGACAAGTTAGGGACTTTGTACCAATCTAAGTCTCTAGTGAATAAATTGTTCCTGCGGAAAAATCTGTATAACCTGAGGATGAAAGATGGAGACTCGGTGACAGAGCATCTAAACACATTTAATACTATGGTAAGTGAGTTAGCATCTGTTGATATTAAAATTTTATATGAACATAAGTGCATCATTTTGTTGTGTTCTCTACCAGATTCATGGGATAGTCTAGTTATTGCAATAGGTAGCAATGCAACTGCCTTGCAGTTTGATGAAATAGTCTCATCCTTGCTGATGGAGGAGATGAGACAGAAAAATATGGAGAGCCAAATGGTGATGCCTTGTCTGTATGAGGACGGTCCAGACAGAAACAAAAATAAGTCATCGAGTGGAAGATCTAAATCTAGAGGGAGATTCTAAATCTCCAGGGAAACCTGTAAAGGTGGTGTGTGGAAATGTGGAAAAGAAGGCCACTACAAAAGGGACTGTAAATTCTAAAGTTTTTAACAAAGGAAAGGGACTGATGATGCTTCCTCTATAGAGGTAGAAACCCCTCAGATGAAGGTGGGGATTTGTACTTGGCTTCTTCAAGTACACATATAGATCATGAGGCATGGTTGATTGACTCAGGTGCATCTTTTCACTTCACTCCCCATAGAGAGTGGTTCTGCGAGTATGATAAATACAATAGTGGCGATGTCTTCTTAGGGGATGATAGGAAGGCTAGAATCATTGGTTGTGGAAAAGTAGAGTTGAAGTTGTAAGATTGAAGGGTTAGAACACTTTTGGGTGTTCTACATATTCCTGCATTAGGCAGAAATCTGATTTCTATGAGCAAGTTGGATGATGTAGGTGTAAAAACAGTGTTCGAGAAGGATACCTACAAGATGGTTCAAGGAGTACTGGTATTGATGCGGGGAGTTTAGACTGAAATTTGTACAAGCTGCAAGGTAGCACTATTGTTAATGGGTGCAACAATTCTATGGTTCTTGAAAGTGGAGCAGAAAATCTAGTGGTCTCTCGAGAGAAGACCATGTTGTGGCATCAAAGGCTTGGAAATATTGGAGAGAAGGGCCTTCGAATACTTCATGGTAAAGGTATGGTAGAATGTATGAGTAATAGCTCTCTCGATTTTGATTTCTATGAAAATTGTGTATATGGGAAGCAAAATCAAGTGAGTTTCCCCTTTGGTGGTAAGAGGGTGAAACAAATATTAGAGCTTGTAAACAGTGATGTGTTTGGACCTGTGAAGGTTCCATCACTGGGTAAGTCTGTGTACTATGTATCATTTATAGATGACTTCTCAAGGAATACATGGATATATTTCCTTAAGAATAAATCTGAAGTCTTTGACAGGTTTAAAGAATTCAAGGCTCTGGTGGAAAACTAGACAGAGAAGAAGATAAAGGTGTTGAGGACAGATAATAGTGGAGAGTTTTGCAGTAAGGAATTTGAAGAATTCTATAAGAAGTATGGTATAGCATGGTAGAAGACTACTCCATACACACCTCAGAAAAATGGAGTTTCAGAAAGAATGAACAAGACGCTTATGGAAAGGGCAAGAAGCATGCTCAGTGGTGCCGGGTTAGGACAAGAATTCTGGGTAGAGGCAGTGGATACAGCATGTTAACTGGTCAACAGATGACCTTCATCAGCGTTGGAGGATGAAACTCCACAAGAGGTATGGACTGTAAGAAACCCTCTCTGTCACATCTAAGGATATTTGAATGTGATGCATATGTACATGTTCCAAAGGAGAAACGAACCAAGTTGGACAGTAAATATGAAAAGTGCATCTTTATTGGGTATAAGGATGGTTTAAAGGGTTATAAGCTTTGGAACCTAGAAACAAGGAAGGTTGTGTACAGTCGAGATGTGGTGTTCAGAGAGGTGAAATATGTTACTAAACATGAATTCCAACCAAAGGAACCTAAGAATATAGAGTTTGAGCTAAAGGAGGAAGAATCATACTCTACAGCAGAGGAGGAATCAGAAGATGAAGAGCCACAAACTCTGGGTGTAAGAAGATCAGTTCGAGAAAGAAGGCAACCAGAAAGGTATAGTCCATCTGCTTTCTGTTCAAATTTTGCTTTATCTATTACTGATGATTATCCCATAACTGTGAAGGAAGCAGTAGATTCAGAGGATGGAAAACTCTAGAAAGAGGCCATGGTTGATGAAATGACATCTTTGCACAAAAATGAGGCTTGGGATTTGGTGGAGTTGCCGGCTGGGAGGAAACTATTGGCAGCAAATGGGTGTTCAAGAAGAAGACAAATGCAGAAGGAAAGGTGGAGAAATACAAAGCTCAGTTGGTAGCAAAAGCTTATTCCCATGTGCCGGGAATTTATTTTGGTGATATTTTTCTCCTATTGCCAAGGTAACTTCTATTAGATTACTTTTATCTGTTGCTGCTACTTTTTATTTTGAGGTAGAACAGATGGATGTGAAGACAACATTTCTTCACGGGGATCTAGAAGAGAAGATCTACATGAAACAACCTGAAGGATTTGTGGTGAAGGGTAAGAAAGAACTGTTATGCAAGTTAAAGAAGTATTTGTATGGGTTAAAATAGTCACTAAGGATGTGGTATCGAAAATTTGATACATTTATACAGGGGCTTGGCTTCACTAGAAGAAAAGTAGATCATTGTGTGTATTTTAAATTAATTGGTGACCGTGTTATTTATTTGTCTTATATGTGTATGATATGTTGCTAGTTGGAAATGACAAAGAAATTATCCAGGATTTGAAGACCCAATTGTCCTCCAAATTCGACATGAAAGATCTTGGTGCCACAAACTATATTTTGGGCATGGAAATTAAAAGAGATCGAGAAAAGAGGAATCTCTGGTTAAACTAGAGGAAGTATGTCCAGACAATACTGCAGAGGTTTAATATGCAAGATAGTAAACTGGTGAAGGTTCCTATTCCTATAGGTGTAAATTTATCTATTGAACAGTGTCCCAAGACACAAGAAGAGGAAGAGGACATGTCCCATTTTCCATATGCAAGTGCAGTCGATAGCCTAATGTATGCGATGGTTTGTATTAGATCAGACATTGCACATGCTGTGGGAGTATTGAGCAGGTTTATGTCAAAACCAGGGAAGGAGCACTGGACGATATTGAAGCGAGTTTTAAAGTATTTGCGTGGCACTAGTGATTATGGTTTGTGCTACCAAGGAAGACCAGGATTGGACAAAGTGTTGGATATTCGTGGCTTTGTTGATGTAGGCTGGGCTGGAGATTTGGATCAAAGAAGATCCACAAGTGGGTATGTGTTTAACCTATTTGGAGGTGCAGTCAGTTGGATAAGTAAGAAACAATATGTAGTGGCACTATCAACTACAAAGGTAGAATACAGGGCAACCATTCATGCAAGCAAGGAAGCAGTTTTGTTGCAGAGATTGTGCTCAAGTATGGGGTTAGTACAGGGAGCTATAAGGATAGATTGTGACAGCCAAAGTGCAATTTTCTTGGCAAAGAACCCTGCTTATCATTAAAAAACAAAGCACATTGATGTTCAGTATCACTTTGTGAGGGATATGATAGGAGACAAAAAGGTGTTGCTGGTAAAGGTGGACACTTTGAAGAATATTGTAGATGCATTGACAAAATTTGTGAGCTCTGAGAAGTTCTCCTAGTGTAGAGAAACAATGGGCATTTCAGGGTTGGAAAAATGACTAAGCTCTCCTGTGGCCCCCCATGAAAAGAAAACAACAAGTGGGAAAATGTTGGGTTGTGTTATATTATTTCCACGACTAACCTATAGCTCCACCATGGGATGAGTGAATGCGATATCTTGCGTGAAGGGTTCCTATTAACCTTCACATTTGAGGATCGTTGGTGGGACACTAATGATGATGCACTACAAGCAGTAAAAGCAGCTAGCTTTAAGATAGCCTAGGAACCAATAGAATTGATTCAACCTAAATGGGCTACTCAGCTAAGCTGCATGCTAGAGTGTTATAATGTAAATATTGAAGAAGATGATGAGGATCCGCGAAAAGTTAACATTCCAAAAACTAAAGGCCATTGCGAGGTTCAAGGACCACTGATTGAAGACCCTGACATAACTGTGCCAATAAAGACAAAGGAGGTAAACATTGGTACGGAAGCCGAACCTCAATATGCAACGCTCGACAACTACTGGGATGACGCGATGGTGGATAAGGTCACTGAGTTACTCCGTGAATACCAGGACCTATTCCCAACTAAGATCACAAACTTAAAAGGAATCATCGAAGATTTAGGAATGATGCAGATCACATTATACCCTGACGTGAAGCCAATTAAGTAGAGGCCTTACCGCTTGAATCCAAAATACAAGGAGAAGTTCTGCATAGAACTAGACAAAATGCTCGTAGCTGGAATCATTGAGCTACTGGAAGAATCTAATTGGGTAAGCCCTATGTGGTGCAAGAAAAGAAGCAAAAGGGAAAGATAAGAATATGCGTGGACCTCAGAAAATTGAATGATGTGTGTGTACATGACCCATTACCAACCATGTTCACAAATGAAGTATTAGAAAATGTTGGTGGGTAGGAAGCATATTATTTCATTGACGGATTCTCAGAGTACCACCAGATCAAAATCGCGCTGGAAGATAGGAGAAAGACAACCTTCACGACTGAGTGGGGTTGCTTTCAATACACTTTTATGCTGTTTGGATTGAAGAATGTGTCGGCCATCTTTTCGCGCATAATTGTTGCAACATTCAAGGAATATATCCACAAGTTCCTAGACTTTTATCTAGATGATTGGACTATATTTGGATTGGTTAAGCACCATTTAGCAAGCTTATGCTTGATGTTGGATACTTGCTGCAGACACCAAATCACATTGAACCTCAAGAAGTTTACGTTCCTCGTTCCTTTTTGGAACCTATTGGGACATGTGGTTTGCAAACAGGGACTGATGGTAGACCCTGCGAAAATTGCGTGATTCTGAATTTGGAAGCACCGCGAAGTGTCAAACAGTTGTGTGCTACCCTGGGACATACAAGGTACTACAGGAAGTTCATTAAAAGCTATGCCCAGATCACCACGCCGATGGATAAGTTGTTGAAGAAAGATGTCACATTCTACTGGAATGATGATAGCAAGAAAACCCTGGATGTACTAAAACAAAAAATGGCCTCTACACCGATCTTGGTCTTCCCAAAATGGGATGAAGAGTTTCATGTCCATGTGGATGTGTCATGTATAGTGCTGGTAGCTATACTAACAAAGCAGGGTGGAGAGGGCTTGGATCACCCTGTTTGCAAGTTGCAGGTTGTCTAAAGCAGAAAAGAACTATTCCACAACTGAACATGAGGGATTGGCTATGGTGTACGCGCTCCAAAAATATCGGCACTATTTGCTAGGGGGACACTTCAAGATGTATACAGATCATTTCATGCTAAAATACTTGGTCAAAAATCCTATGTTGGGGGGGCGCATCTATAGGTTGCTTTTATTGTTCCAAGAATGTTATTTTGAGGTAGTTTTGAAGCTTGGATGCCTGAACGTAGGACCAAATCACCTGTCGCGCATTGAGATAAGAGAGGAACCTACTAGTATGGAGGAAGGATTACCTGACACAAAGCTCTTTGTTATGCATGTAGTGGATGGACACTTTGAAGACATATTCCACTTTCTCACGAATAGAACTACACCGAAAGAGTACTCGTCCAACAGAAGAAGGAACTAGTGGTGCGCTGGGAAAATTCTTCTGTCATCGCAGGGCACATATATAAGATGGGAAATGATGAGATACTGCAAAGGTATGTACCTGAAATTGAATGAAGTCATATCCTCGTGGAAATGCATGGGGGCATTGCAGGGGGACACTATACAGGGCGAGAAACCGCGCAAAAGATCCTTCGTGCAGGGTTGTGGTGGCCAACCCTTCATCAGGATCCAAAAGCACATTGCAAGGCCTATGATGTATGTCAAAGAATAGGTAAACCATCGTGGAGGGATGAGATGCCTTTGAATCTGTAAATGACGCTACAACCCTTTGAAAAGTGGGCGATCGACTTTGTCGGATCCATCAAACCTCAGGGAAAGATGGGCACGAGATACATCATCACTGCGATAGAGTACCTGACTTGTTGGGCAAAAGCACAACCGGTAAAAGATTGCATGGCCACCATGGCCGCAAAGTTTCTATTTGAACATGTATCAACATGATTTGGATGTCTGAAGATCTTGATGAGTGATTGCAGTACACATTTCCTGAATGAAACAATCAGCACACTAACAAAATAGTTTTAGGTGTATCAATAGAAAATCACATTGTATCACCCACAAGCCAATGGAATAGTAGAAGAATTTAACAAAATATTGGAGACTGCATTGACCAAAGTATGCAATGTGAAATGAAGTGATTGGGACCTGCACGTACCTGCAGTATTATGGGCTTATAAGACAACCTGCAAGAAAATGATAGGACAAACACATTTTCGGTTGGTCTATTGCATGGAAGTAGTAATGTCAATGGAGTATATTGTGCCTAGTCTATGCATAACATTGCTCACAGGTATGATGGACCACAGAGCCCTAGATGAGAGGCTCGTGCAATTGGAGGAACTCGAAGAGGAATCGTTTTTGGCTGGATTCCATTAGTAGGTACAAAAGCAGAGCAAAAAGGTTTGGCACGATTGACATATTAAGTTGCGCACCTTCAAGGTAAATGATATGGTGTTATTATATGATAGTAAGTTTGATAAATTCCTGGGAAAGTTTAGAATGCATTGGCTAGGACCGTATGTTGTTAAGGAGGTCACAGATGAAGGCGCGGTGTAGTTAGTAAAGCTAAATGGAGAACCTTTCCTAGGAAAAGTGAAACAAGTGGCCTAACTATCTAACTAGCTGACAAAAGCACAATCTTCACGCTCCAGGCAGCTAAAAGAAGGTGTGGGACTATAAGTAGATGTAGGGGATGCAAGAAAAAATACAGGGGAGAAGTTCTGACACCGCGATCTCGGAACAATGTGTAAAGAGATACATCAGGCAGCCGCTCAGTGCATTGCCGACCTTGTAGTAGTCCGAGCAGAGTTGGGAGGTCTCCACGTGAAGATCTCTGCACCGACAGAGTGACTCAAGGGCTAGTCACAATGTTTGTTTTAGGGGCCTGTTGGGTGTGATATCCCCTTAAGGCAAGTTTTGGGGCTTAAAGCCAAAGTTTTGACTAAGTCCATTGTAAAGACTCCACGATTTGTGGGTGCGGAGCGCGAAGTTGTAATAGATTCATAGGGTTGTCCGCCCTTACTTTAGTAAATGTAATGTCAGTTTGAGAGATCTACCCATGGTCCTCAGACCCTATGATTGTATAAATAGAGCGAGGCTCTAAGTGTAAAGTGAAATCTAGATAAGGATAGAAGGAAATCAATCCATGAAGCATTGATTCAAAGTGTAGAGTTCTGTCTTTAGGTCGTAGAGTAGGAGAAGGCTCTATAGCTAAGTGCGTAGACCCCTGCAGCTGAGTGCACAGACCCCTACAGCTGAGTGCGTAGGATAGGTTGAGTCTGTAACAATTGGAAGCATTAATAAAGAGAAGTTTTACCATATTCATATGTATCATTTCTTGTTTTATGCATTGAAGTATATTGGGTATCAATTGCAAGTTTACTATTTATTTACTGCGCGAACTTATATAAATGTGATGAGTAAGTGAATATAATATAAGGTATCTATTTATGTGAAGATAACTAACTATTATAAGAATATAAGTAAGATCCAAGGTGTGACTTGGGGAAATCATGCAAATCACTGCTCCGGTAGTGAAAAATCCCCAAAACCCCTAGATAGGGCTACGCGAAGGGGAATATAATAGGGCACGAAGGCCCCACAGCTTAGGGAAGTGCATGAAGTAACCTGCACGAAGGTATTCATAGTTGGAATAAATCAACCCCTTTGACATCTCAAGGGTGCGGAAATCTAGTTCCAGCATCCCCCCATACTGCTTCTAGTGAGACCTCAGTCCATGATCCACAGACTGTTGCCGAAAGGGCCAATAGTACAGGGATTTATTTGGCTAATTAACTCTGAACCTGGGTCAGGCCCCAACAAGCCAATATCAACCAAATCATTTCACATTTTTGTATTCCAAGGGAGATTGTCACTAATCATGGCAGTCATTTTCAGAATAATATGATGACTGAGTTGGCTTTAAAATTGGGATTTCGACAGGAGCATTCATCTCCATACTATCCTCAAGCTAATGGAAAGGTTGAAGCCATGAACAAATCCCTCAAAACTATTCTACAAAGGACAATCAATAAATCTAGATCCAACTGGCACATCATGCTATATCCTATGCTTTGGGCATACCCAATGTCTGTTAAGATCGCCATGGGTTTTACTCCTTTTCAACTAGTTTACGGTTTGTAATCAATCTTCCCCATGGAATGTGAGGTCCCATCTCTTAAATTAGTAGCTGAACTTCTTTCAAACACATCTAGTCTTGAAGAACACCTTACTCATTTGGAACATCTCAATGAGCAGTGTCGGGTTGTAGCCATAATAAATGAAGCTCATAAAAAGAGGGTAAAGGCCCTATATGGCAAGACTATGAATCCTAGGGTTTTCTCTAAAGTTGACCTTGTCCTAGTCTATGACCAAGATAAGGACACCTTAGGGGCAGGTAAGTTCAAACCCATATGGTATGGTCATTTTATCATCAAAAAGGTATTGAAGAATGGTGGATATGAGTTGGTCGAATTTGATGGAAACATGTTGTCAGAGCCTAGAAGTGGGCTCTATCATAAGAAATATTATGCCTAGATGGTTTCCTAGCATTTTCTTTGTTTTGTAAATATTGTACATAGTTGTTTGTTTCTGTCTATGGATCTTGTGATGATGTTGGTATTTTTGATCTGCTTTGGCAGGTTTCAATGGGTGACATGGTGTATCTAGGATTCACCTATTGTGCTAGCAGACATACTCAAAACTTAGCTTCCACTGCTTGGGTAATATATTATCCATATGGTCAATTTTTAGTCTCAAGAGGCATATGTATCAATTTGAAATCCAACAATATGGCTAAATACAATGCTGTCATTAATTTACTATCTAAAGCAATATCTTTTGGTATTGAATTGTTAGTAGTTTATTTCGATTCACAGCTAGTGGTGTCTCAATTAGATAACATATATTGTGTGAGAGATCCTTTATTACATCACCAATTTATGAAAGTGATATTATTACAAAGATCATTTAATTTTATTACTTTTATTCATATTCCACAATCATAAAATTCATTTGTTGATTCTATAGCTAGTCAAGTGTTAGATTGGGACATTAATCATTCATCATGTTAAAATAAAAAAATTATCATAAAATCCTCTGTATATATGATCAAATCATCACGAAACCGTTTGTATATAGATAAGAATAATATGTCCAAAATATTACAAAATGTGGACAAATGTCCTACAAAATTAGGGCTTAAGCCCAATCATGTCCATAAAAAGAGAAGTCATATAATGTAAGTCTGTGTGCCCTACCCTGGATGAGCATCATGGAAGAAGATGATGGCATTCACCACCATCAAAAGAGTCGCACCCACTCTCATGGCACTCCTACCACTCGCCTCTGAATGGCCTTAGGGAGATCCTCTATGGCTATCATGGGAACCTAGCGAGTCAAACTCTCTAAGTTCCTCTGAACTATATGAAGGACTCTCTTAGTCTTTGTTTCTTCTCTCTCTGCATCTCTCCCACGACGCCTATGCCTAGGTAGACACTCAAGTCTCACTGGTCCAACATCTACATCAAGATCAAATAATCTTGTAAGATTTTTGTTTAATGGAAAAAAATAATTTTAACTTCTTAAGATCATATTTAAAAAGAAAAAAAATCAAATAATATAATTTTTTTTTTTTAATTCTTACCCATCTTTCCCCATGCAGTGTCCTCAGGAAGTGCTAGATATGTGTCCTCTCAATAATCTATGCCTGCATAGGGGTAGTCATATATAGTTAGGAATTGTTCCTCCCATCAGAGGAAGAAATCATCGTCAAACGTTGCTTGAGTTACTTCACCTTCGCCAAGTCGCTTGATCAAGTCTGCTCATCTAGCCTATTTTGGAGAATTTGGTATCTACCGATAAATACTAATTCCCTAGATAAGTAGTTGTATCTAGAACAACAATTTAAAGTGTTTTAGTCTTTTCCTATAAGTTATGGATAAGATGAAAAGATAAGAAGACCTACTTGTAGTTCTAATTTCCTCTTGTCTCCCTTGTATCGATCTTGTCGCTCATTCCCATACTTAATACGCTTGAGAAGTACCTATAAACACAATAGAAAACAAAGAATCGATCAAAGCACATGATATATTGAATATAAGTGAAAGGAATCAGATACAATTCACACATATAAGCATTATGAAACAATACAAACATATGGGAGAAAGGTTCAAACACTTTATTGAATAGAAGAAGGAATTACAACCATTGGTTTTTAATTCAAATTCATTCCTCTAGCTTGGATCCCATCCACATCACATTAAAAACATGACAAACTTGTAGCATTAAAATACTTTCTTCAAAGCCAAATCTCATAGGAACATTAGCTCCTTACAATTCAACATAATCCAGCCCCTAATCATTTATATGAGTGGTCAATTTATAGAAAGATGAAGGACTTTTTTGTCATAAATGGTGGCATTGAATGGCCTTACATACTTAGAATTAGTTCCATGGAGGAAGGGATAAGAGGATAGGACGCACCTTAACTCATTCGTCATCCATTTTTGAGCTCATAGGAGTTGATAAGTGAGGGAACCTTCTAGATGACTCCAAAATATAAGAATATTCCCCAAACCCTACATGAATTTCGCTCAATCTCACCCAATGCAGGTGAAAAAAAGCCTAAGTGCTTTGCAGAGCACCCTCTAAATGGACTCAACTGCTCTGCAACATGCCCTTACAAGGGCTTACGTGTGCTGGTCCCTCTAGAGGCTATTTTTGGATGTCTTCAAGTCATGAAATTGTTTGGGAAGGAGGAATTCAAAGGAGTAACTTGTTTAGGGCATGTACCAACTAAAATTAGGGTTTGATGAGCCCTAAAATACTGATCTAGATGATGGGATTGATGTGCCCAAATGGATCTGTAACAATTGCCCCCTAAAGCATGAAGTCAAAAAAATGCTAATGTTGAATGGAATGCTTTACAATGTGATGAGGAGTTATCGAAGTGGAAGGTGCCATGCATCAATTACAATACATATATCATGATATTTGATTTTACATGAATTGTTGAGGGAAGGCATACCCATGCTCAACTTATAAACTTTCATTACATGTACATAAACATTCGTCTACAAATATAGACCCATGATCATAATGAATATCAATGTAAATCCATTGTAGATATGATTTAGTACTCCTGAAATTACAGCCTGGATGGATGAAACTAGATCCAAGGTCTTCTATCTCGTTCAATCGTTCGCTCAAGTACAAGTCTAACCATGTGAATATATGATATGAAGTCGAACATGGGAAGCACCATCTGATTACCAGCCAATGATGTAAGATGTTAACAGATGTGAGAGAAATCACCGATAATGATAATGATCCTCAAGGTACTGCAGTACATTCTGCATGGTGTGAATGGATGATTTGATGTCAAACACCATACAAAGTCTTTTAGTCGAAGGCCATTGATGTATGCCTATCGCCAGAAGTGAGAAACCTACCATTGATACATGCAAGCCTCAAGGTACTGGAAGGGTGTTTCTAAGTCAACTTCTTGGATAATGTGCTAATGTTGACAAGAAGCAACTCATCACAGGAGGGCCTTGATGTATCCCACATCAATGACATGAAACGAGTGTAATGATTTTGGAGACGGAATTTGACTGAGAACATAAGGTTTAGGAATGGCGGTCTTGAAAATGAAGGTTTATAGTATTGCAAAGGATGAATTTTGACTTAATGACTTCTCTTTAACATGTCGGTGACACTAAAATGAATTGGTAGCATTGACCCAAAACAAAGTGATGGATGGTATGATAACCCAATCCAAATAGTCATGGTGATGGAGTGAAAGTGAATGTTCAAGAGTGACCTGCTACCATAAAGTGGTTTTTCCCCTTTTTCCCATTTTCCCCAGTCATTGCTAACCAGTACCTATTTATTTTTATCAATCTTGAGGAGGATAACATATGCTTGTTGTCGAAGGGTGAATCGATTGCTATTTGATGCTTTAATGAGTCTAGTGAAGGTGAAACTCAGTCTTGTATAGATGGACAATTTTGTCGCTATTTTATGTTTTAACGAGTTTAACGACGAAGATAACTCAGTCCTTTTCATGTTTAGAGAGTTTGAAAAGGTAAAAAAAGAAAACTCCACAAGTTATTTTTCATAAATTAATCTCTCGGGCCGAAAAAGCATAAAATAATACGAGAGAGATATCATTTCCAATCCATTAATGAGTTGGAAAGGACAAGCGCTCAACAATGTTTTCATGTTTAGAGAGTCTGGAAAGAGCTTAAAGAGGACTCCAAGGGGGTTCCTTTTTCATTTTTAACAGAGCTCAAAAAAGAGATAAAAGTGTGCTCTGTGGTCAAAGGTACAATTTACAATTGAGCACATCGAATTATGTAAGTCAATTGCAAAACCTGTTCAAAACACCACCAAATGGATTAAAAATACCTGTTTCATTGGAAAAAATAGGTAAATACTAATGTTTACTCGATTAATGAACATGAAATATACATAAAACAAGTTTTTACCATGACATTTTTACCATTTGGAACTTACCATTCAGTTTTGTACTTTGAGCTAGCTTTTTACCTCGATCTACACCAATTGATTGTGAGAGATTCTACGAATGATTTCTCATGTCGTCCAGACCAAGTAGGAGCTAAACCTATCTTCTTTCTTTTCATGTCATTCTTTTGTCATTTCATGCAAGTTTTAGGGTTTTTTGGGGACCTTGGGTTTTCATTTTTTTGCTTTGGGATCATCATAGCCTTTCACATCGAAACTATGCTGAAGAGCACCCAGATAGAAGGCTGCATGCACTACAATGCACCGTCTTTGTGTCTGGGTTGCGCTGGGCGAGTTTCCTAAGTTTGATTTAGTTGTTTGCTCCAAAATTTGTCCTATTTTTTCCATGGAAAGGATCCTAATTAAGCTTTTGATTATGTTTCAGGATTTCACCAAATCAGAATGTTGATTACATGGCAAGAAAGAGAGCACAAAAAACAAGACCTTGTTTCCCTAAATATTCTAGGTATAGTTGAGGCCCTCAAAAACTACGGGTTACTCAAATACTTCAAGTTATCTGGAATGAGGCAACAAATAGAACTATTGCAGTTCCTTGTTCATGCATGGGATCTGACAGATCAGAATTTTCACATTAGGGACAAGATGGTACCTATTACCATTTATGATATTTACTTTCTTACCGGACTATTGAGGTGAGGTGCCCCCATCTCACTTTTTGGATTTGCCCATGGAGGTGAATTGATGAGAGATTATATTAGACATTTTTGTCGGCCAAGTACACAGCCTAGAAAGAATGGGAAAATAAACATCAGGGATGTAGGTGATTTACCTTTCAGAATGATCCTCTTCAAAATCGCAAAATTGGTTGGCAGTGTGACACTACATCTGGCGAACAGATCTTATATGTAGTATGCACTGGAGTGTCTAGAGCCAAAATTTTTCAACTTGTGCAAGGTTGTGCTTTCCTCAATTAAAGAACAACTGACCAAGGTAAAAAGTGGTAAGTCGAAAAATTTATGCTATAGTTTGATCTTAATTGCTTTTACCTTAGAAGGAATCCCATTGATGCAACCACAACATGTATCACTGGGTGTAGCTGGTCCTAGAGATCCATGTATGCAGAGATGGGTCGAATTGATGGCTCATCATGCGGCTCAGTCAACAATCATTTTTTCACTGCTTTTTTCAGTTGGCTCAAGCGACAACACCTTGTCATCGAGGAGCATCCATACTTAGGGATGGAATTCCGTGGAGATCCAGATTTGATTCTACTAGTTGGAGCACAATGGGGTGCTATGGGTAAGTAGCTTGACCAAAGTGTTTTTTTATTTTTCAAGTTTATACATGTTTTTTGTGTTTTTAATGTTTCCAAGACTAAATTAAAATCACTTTTATGCATGAAGATGTGGGTATTGTTCAACCTGTGTGGCACCAACAGGTTTCAGGTGGGCCAACACGGAGAAACACTGGGAGATCAGTTCTCCAGGACTTGGATTTGGCTGAGACCTTAGCAAAGTTGGAAGATCACATAGAGGGATTAACCTTCGGTATTCTGAATGTCTAGATCGAGGAGTTATCTATGAGGCTGAAATGCCACACTATTGGTGTTCCTAGCCACTGGGTGAGGCTTTTTGCGCATGATAGCACAGGATGTTACCTGTTACCATGAGCACCACTAGATCTACTTAGGATATTTTGCATGCATTTTGATTTTTTTGGGTGAGATGACCAAACGTGTTTTGGACACAAATTTTGTAAAAAAATTTAAAACACCCATATATTTTACTTTCAAAGTTTTCTATGGTTATATGCAATCCTATTCAACTGATGGTGTGAATTGAAAATATTACTTTTACATCTATCGCAAATGTCTATTTAGTACATAATTTGCAAGAGAATCAGTTAATCTGTTAATATTTCTAGAAATATGTTGATATTGAATGTGTTCAAAATGTCTTTCCAAAATACGAACTCTAAGGAACATATGAAAAATTGTTGGATTTTAGATAGTATAAATGTTTGTTAGTTGTAGTACAACGAGTTGCGAGTCCATCCTAATGATGATTTGGTGAATGCCAAGTGAAATGGCATTAGAGTGAATTTCAATCAATGTGATATACTCAACGATGTTGTTCATCGATCGACCGATACAAATCCCTTGAAAACTCACTAACTTGCCACTTGGAGCGAAAATAGCCCATGCTGTAGAAGCCAAGTTTTGCCTACTACGACTAGCACCATCGGCGTAACCAACAAGAGGTTCCGAAGACTTCGACATCTGCAACAAATGCAAAGTGGATTACTAACGAGATAATATATCTAAAAGATACACACACACACATGCAATGAAAGCATATATACAGTGAGTTTTACTACACTTAATCAAGCATAGTAACATTTGAGGTACAACCCATTTCAGGGTTACGACCCATCCACATTGGTTCGAATTTCCCTGCCTCAAGTTCATTAGCTTCCTGATTGTAAAGAAAGACTAGGTCTCCTTCTAAGAAGATACGAAGCTTGACATTTCTATCATATTGTGCCTTAATACATTTCTTATGCGCTTCGTTAGCCAATGCAGCATCACAGCGGGTTTCATCCAGATGGATTAATTCCAAGAAACGCGCTTCTTCTTCAGAAGTGTCGGGTAACAGGTCAATTGTGAGTTTGAGCGATGAAATTTTTCATTGTATCAGTAAGATTTCTTCAAACCCATACACCAACTGAAAGGGTGTGAATCCAGTTGCATTTCTCACCAAGGTTCAATATGCCCACAAGGTAGAGTAGAGGATTAAGTGCCAGTTTTTCTTATGAACCCTTATCATTCTCTGCAACATCCACTTTAGGACCTTTTTGATGGCCTCAACTTGTCCTTTTGTTTGCGGATAATAAGGGGTAGAACTATCATGTGATAGTCCTAACTTAGTAGTCAACTCAGCCATCATGTGATTGCAAAAATGTGACCCATGGTCTATAACTATGGCTTGTGGTACACCAAACTGGGCAACCACATGGTTAAAAAATAAAGGAGCAGCCATTTTGCCACTATTGTTCAATTTTGGCATTGCCTTGGCCCATTTGGTAAAATAGTAAAAAATGACTATAATATACCCATGCCCCCAGGCCGAGGTGGGGTTACGTGTCATAAAGTCAATGCCCCATTTAGCAAATGGGCCAACATCAATGATTGGATGCAATGGTACAGGTGGTAATCTGGTTTTTTGGTCATATATCTGGCATGCATGACATCTTTTGATAGCAATAATACAATCTTTGAATATAGTTGTCCAGAAGTAACCAGCACAGAGAATTCTCTGTGCAGTTGCATATCCAGATAAGTGTCCACCACAGGCACCTAAATGGAAATCATTCAATGCTTTCTCAGCTTCCTCATGTGTGAAGCACCTCTGTAAAATCGTATCGATACCACGATAGTAAAGAGTGTCGCTAATGATCAGATAATATTTGTCTTTGTATCGAATACGTCTTTGTTGCAAGTGAGAGGTATCAGGCCGAAAAGTTTTGGTATGGAGATAGATCAGTATATCTCCATACCACGCATCAGGTGATGATATTAGAAACAGAGACTCATCCAAAATCGATGGTTCAGATGTTGAATCAATGGAGGTTAAGGGAAAGTCGCATAGTAACTCTGCGAAAACTAGAGATTTCTTTGATTTGGACTTGATGAATTCCAAATCAAATTCCTACAAAATAACTATCCATTTTGAGTATTTTCCCCTCAAGAATTTACGTGACAAAATGTATGTCATAGGGTTGCAATCTGAAATGACAGTTGTTTTACAGAGCAGGATGTAATGACAAAATCTTTGAACAGCTTACACAACTGCCAAAGCTAGTTTTTCGACATAAGAGTATTTACTTTCTATATTGTTGAGATTATGGCTTAAATAATAAATTGGATGTTCAATCCCATTTTCTTCCTGAACTAAAACCATGCCAATGGTTGTATCTACAGTGGCGAGATATAGATAATGGTCATTTTGATAATTTGGAGAATACATTAATGAAGCTCTAATCAAGGTATCTTTAAGAGCATCAAAGGAAGCATGCGCAACCTGATCCCAATGGAAGGGTATCTCCTTTTTCAAAAGATGCGTAAAACCTTCAGCCATATTAGAGTAATTAGGAATGAACCTCCTCATAAAGTTTACTTTTCCTTGGATTCTCTATAACTGTAAAAGATTTGAAGGTGGAGGCAAATCAAGAATTGCCTGAACCTTTAATGGATCGAGTCGAATCCCCTATCTAGACACTACAAATCCAAGCAATCGACCAGAACCAACACAAAACACACATTTGTGTGGATTGAGTCATATCTTGTAGTGTTGGCACCGTAAAAATATTTCTCTCAAATGTTGTGGGTGATCAGTCCGCTTTCATGAATGAGCAGGTAAATCGTCAAGGTAAGGTTGAACAATGTGCTTGATGTCATAGAAGGCATAGTTCATTGCCCTCTAAAATGTGGCCCCTGCATTCTTCAAACCAAATGGGAGCTTCCTATAGGTGAATGTGTCCCATGGACAAATAAAAGCTATTTTCGGTTGGTCCTGTGGGTGGATATTAATTTGATTGAAGCCGGAAAAACCATCCATAAATTAGAATATTTCGCATCCGGCACATTCGTCAATAATTTGGTCGATAAAAGTAGGATAATTGTCCTTTGGACATGCCTGATTTACATCCCTATAATCATTGCACACTTGAATTGCCCCTTGTTTCTTCATGATAGGAACAAGGTTGGAAACCTAGTCAATAAGAGGTACATGGTAAATGAAACCAACCCGCAAGAGTTTTTCAACTTCTGCCTTAATTGCAGTGGCTTTCTTTGGAAAGGTCGAAGTTGCTGTCAAACTAGCTTAACATCAGGGTACATTTTGATTTCATGTTCAACAATACTAGATTCAATACCTGACATCTCCTCGTAAGACCATGCAAAGATATCTCTAAATTCACGAAAGAGAGTACGGTAACTATCAAGTTCTGATGGAGAACAAGATTTTCTGACATGAATGTTCTCTACAATATTAGGCTTGGTTGAAATATCGATAGAAATTTTTTCTTCAATATTTGACAGGTTTCACTCAGATTGTACTGTGTATATGAAAACTGAATTCAAAAGAAAATCAACAACTAAAGGGTGGTTTAGTTAATTTGAATAATATTCGATAATATTCCCAAGATTCTTCTCCTATCATCATTGATTGGACGATTCCTTTATCCATAGAATGTATACGTGAGAAAGAATCTAAAGAAGTACCATATTCTAACAAACGGTCTACCCATACAATTGGTGAATGTGGATTTGGGTTTTCTGCACAAGCCTGAAAAATTGATTGCTATGCTAGTCCAATGGGGCTTAGTGGCATATCCTCAATATTACTATCAACTTCAAACTTGTTGGTAATCCTCTTTAAATCAGATGAGGTGGAGGAAATCATGTTGCAAATCTCTACTCTTGCCACTTCTGCCAAATCAGATGGTGACGGTAGTGTAAAAGTACCCATTAGGGAAGGATCTTTAAAGAGACCTACTCCAACACTTTGAAGTGACAACAAGGGTCCATGTTCCAATGGAATGCATCCTATAGCCTATGAACTATTTGCAAAGAAGGCTAGTTGATTGATAACTGTGATTCCACCCTTATGAGGGAATGCAATAGTACGAAAGTACATGGAAACCATAGTAGCCATAGCATATACCCATGGCCTTCCCAGTAAAATGTTATAATTGAGGGGTCTGTCAACTACCTCAACTTCAACAGTAACTGTTTTTCCCCTTATTTAAATTTGCAGGTCACTCAAAATCCCACAAGGGGTATATGTTCATCCATTAAAAGCTTTTAACATGGTTGGTGATCGTGACAATATCGGTGAACCAAGTGTTTTCCAACAACGCATTGACATAATGCAAGTAGATGCCCCCTCATCAATAATATTTCGGTGAACATTCTTATTGATAGATTTTACTTGAATTATGAAATCTAACTGTGCCAATAACTATGGTGTATATCTCGCATGGTTAAAAACCACAAGATTGGAATCCATAGGGTCTATTTTGCCAATTGCTGACAGTAAAGCCTACTTCTAGGAGGGAAAGTTTTGTAACATGTCGAGTGTCGACATAACAAAAGGTGATTGAGCAAGATATTCCACTATGTTATATTTCTGAGCTTCTCAAGTTTGAGGGTTAAATGTTGATTTATTCACAATTCCCTTTGGTGGTTTTACTGTCAATTTTGGTGCAATAGGTGGAATATTTTCAGATGAAGTTGAAGTCGAAGGATTAGGTTGATCAGTGGCCTCATTATTCGATGATGATGGTGGATTTCCATAATATTTGTTTCTCGTTGACACCAAAACTTCATTTTGTGGCTTTGTGATGGATAACATGAGTACTTGGGATGTGGAAGCATAGTCTGTCGCAACCAAATGTGTCTCTAGGTTTGGAAATGGATCAATCAACATTGCAGATGTGTTTGAAGTCTTTAAAAGTTTAGAGACCTCTGAGCGGTGTGGACAATCTCTTGTAAAATGCTCATCATTACAGATTAGACATGGATAACAAGGTTTCCTTGCCGAAGTAGAGGAATCAGATGATTTCTCTTAAGGGGAACTATCTTATTTCTTCTTATTTTTCCCCTTTTTCTTGCCTCCTAGTTGATTTTGATTTTTTCCTTTGTCAGATGAAACATAATTAACTTCGGAAGCAAGAGTGTGTTTTGATGTATTGGTAGTTTGATTGGTAATGGCAAGATTTTTAGAAAATGGTCTTTCTACCATTTTTGTGCTCGAAGAACTGATCACACCATCACTGGCATGAGTGTCCTTACTCGATTGTGGAGGAGGAGGAACAGTGAAAGCTGGTCGAGGTGCATTGGGAATTTTGTTGTAGAGCATGCCAGATTGTGTGTAAATCAAATCCAAGTATTGGGAATGAGAAATTACTTTCTCTCCTGTGACAACTCCACCTTTTGTTACATCCTCAGTGATTAATGGAAATAAGGATTTTATGAACCACTCAACGAAAAGCTGATCAGGAACATATGTCTTAACCATTCGATGATGACGTCACCTCTCATGAATATCATATGATATATGGGTAGAAATAGTCTATTTAAAGTTGGTTAGGAGTTCCATTCTAGTCGTGTATTTGATGGCTAACTGGAATTGGGTCAAAAATGTGGTGGCTAAAGTCGTAAAGTTGTCGAAAGAAGCTCTTGGTAACTCAATATACCATTTAGCAGTCGGATCAGTAAGTGTTCTTTGAAAAACACAGTCTAACCAAATCATCATTTAAGGAGTTTGATGAACACCACAAATGAAAGGTCATGACATGATTTGATGGGTCTTCTCCCGGATTTCCATTGAATTTTAGAATGTCAGAAGGTAACTTATGCAGAATCATCGTCCACCAAGGCACATATAAGATTGGATCATTAGTGAGCCGATTTAAATCTAGTAATTCTAAATTTGCTACAAATGGAAACTGTCAATTCAGATCAGGCTGAGCATACCCAGCATATGATGGAATTTATTGAGCAATAGGTCTTTGCATACCAACATAGGGCATCTACATTTGGTAACCTTGATAAGGTTATTGTTGAACAAATCCGGCATAAGGTGGTTCCTGATAACCAGGTTGAATTTGTGGTTATACATAACCTGCAAAGCCTTGATGACCAAGACCTTGGTAAGCTTGATATTGTCCAAACCTAGGTTGAGCCTGTTGGGCAAGTCCAAATTTGGGTTGGAATTGCTCGAATTGAGGTTGTTGAAATTGTGACTGCCACGGTTGTTGAATCAACTGTTGCTGCTATTGTTGTTGGTATAACTATTGTTGATTTAATGGTTGTTGTTTCCTAGCAATGAAAGGTTGGTCAGGTTGTGAATAAACTATACGAATGTAAGCTTGGTTCAGTACAAATAAGGGTATACTAACCTGAGGTTGTTGTTGAACCACAGAAACAAGTGGTTGTTGTACAACAACCTAAGAAACTTGAGCTTCTTGACCCAAAACTTGTGGTTGTGAGGTAGAAGGACTAGTTTGTACCGGTTTAGATACAACATTTTGAACTTGTGACTATGGTACAATAGCAACAATAGGTGTAGTGGGAATAGATGACACAGTTTGCATTGGTTGTGTTGGATACACAAGCCTTGGTTGAACTGTCATTGTTGGTTGCCATTGAAAAACTCGAATTCTAGGTTGACCTGAATGCTGTGGGATATTACCATATGATGGTCCTCTGAAATAGGGAGGATAAGGTGAAAAAGCACATTTCTCTCCATATGGTGGCAATCCAGTATTTAATGGATACATAGTCTTTATTTACCATATTTCCCAGCTTGATATTGATATGCATGATCAAACTGTTGAGTTCCCATTAAAGAAGAACCAGGTAGAATTCTAGTTGAGGACATGGGTGATGACCATGGTGTAGAAGCAACCCCTAAGTGGGTTCCAAATAGAGATTGGTAACCAATCGAGATGGACGATTCACCATATAGGTGCGACTCAGGTGTGGTAGAAAACATCAAAAAGGTTACAACAGAAGATTCTATCGGAGCTACATCAGATGATATAGTCTAGGATGTTGACAGTTGTTCAACCATAGTTAACTGACCCAAAAGTTGTCCTAAAGAATCGACAGGTACTTGAAAATAATCAGGATCAAACGGAGCAGTAAAATGAGGAGTATGAGGGTAAAGATAAATCGCAGCTCCAAAGTGGAATGGGGTTCCAGGTGTAGAATATTCTTCCAATTATTCCTCTATAGCAATTAAACCAGGTGGAAGAACTTCACCATCTGGTCCGTAGAAGATCTCTGGTGTTGATAAAGTTGAAGTTTCAGTAGTTACTAATGTTTTAGGGGTAACTGGTTGATCATCTTCCGGTAAAGTAACAACTTCTGAATGTTCAAATTTGAAGTCTAGATGTTCGGGCAAAAGAACAACAATTTCAGAAAGAGGTTCCTGAACAACTTCAAATTCAGATGTAACTTCTGTTTGAACTGTGATAGGTTCTGGATTAACTTCTGGTTGAACTGATTCAAGTTCAGAAGTAATTTCCTATTGAGAAACTTCAAGTTGAGGATCAACTTATTGTTGAACAACTTCGGTTACTATTTCACTAGGATCAGTGCTAATGTCCTGAGGTAATTTTGAAACTTCTCCTTTAGAAATGGATGTACCAGAAATGGTTGGAGTAACTGGAGTCTCAGTACTTACCAAAATAGATGATTCAGGTAATTCAGATGAAGAACTAGGAGTTCTTGATGTACTTGATGTTAGGATATTCTGACACATAGGAATATAGTTAAGTATAACTTGGTCTAGTATAGAGTTAGGTAAAGTGTGTTTCTTACTATGTACTTTTGTAACTTACAATCCGACGGTCACGATATGTAGTGATCCGACGGTTCATTCTCTCCTCGGTATTACCGACACTTGATCCATGGCTTAACACCCGATTGGTCCATGATTCCTATTTAAAGTGCATGGAGGGTCATTTGTAGGTTAACCGTTCACGAGAGAAGCTTATGTAAATTTTCATTCTTTTATTAATAAATTGCCTGAAGTGGCCGCGTTGGCTCAAGCCATGCACTGTTTCCCTCTTTGAGGGTTTTAACCACGTCAAAACACTGGTGTATTGATCTGTGATCTGTTTGTGAGCGATGTCCTTTGGTGTTCTGTCTGAGGAACTTACCCTGTAAATTCCTACAGTATACGAAGATGTCCAAATGTGAGTGTGGACTAACTAAGATGTTGTACCTTGGCCATGTGACAAGGGAGGATGGAGTGAAGGTACACCAGGAGAAGATCGGGGCCATCATGGATTGGCCTATGCCCAAGAATGTGACTGAACTGAGGGGATTCTTAGGCATTCGCACGTACTACAAGAGTTGTAAGGGGATTGTCACAGCTTGCAGCAACCCTCAGATTTGACAAAGAAGGGGGCCTTTGAGTGGACCCAAGTAGCACAAGAGGCATTTGAGTGCCCTAAGAAGGTAATGAGAAGTTGCCTAGTTTTGGCCTTGCCGGATTTCACACGACCATTTGTGCTAGAGTGTGATGCCTCTGGTGAAGGGGTTGGAGTCATATTGACATAGGTTGGTCACCCCATAGCATTCGAGAGTAGGAAATTATTGCCCCATGACCAGTTGTACTCTATTTATGACAAGGAGATGTTGGTCGTGATGCATGCAATGGCCAAGTTAAGGGAGTATTTAGTGGGAAACTGGTTCAAGGTGAAGACTTGCCCCAACAATCTTCGATTTTTCCTAGAGCAACAAATATTGTAGGAGAGGCAGTAGAAATGGGTGAGCGAAATCCAAGCATATGACTTTGAGATTGAGTACGTCATGGGCAAACAAAATGTGATAGTAGGTGCACTTTTCCGAAGGCCCACGACACTCTCTTTAATGGACATAACACAAGACTGGAGGGCGCAGTTACTAGTAGAGTACTACAAGAATCAACATGCATGTGAGATCTTAGATGCTACCCATGGGGATGACAGGTACAGGGTGATGGACGAGATTATATACTACCAAGGACAAAATCTATTTAGTACCGAGGTCGCAACTGAGGGAGAAGATCCTACGAGTTGCATAATATTCGCCCTTGGCTATGCACCGGGGGTTCTTTGAGACGTACAGGACAGTTAGAGAGCGTTTCATTGGCAAGGGCTCAAGGAGGACGTCATAAGGCATGTATGGGAGTGTGATACTTATCAAAGGAACAAAGGAGAGAATGTTGATTTTTGGTAGCATCGGATGTGCTCTAAGCCTCAAAATTTGCAGGGAAGCTAGGACACATGTATTCCAGAATACCCAGAAATCGTTTTGGGAAATTCCACCGGGAGACAGTTTTATTAAAATAATTAATTATTTTTAATGGAGGCCTAAATCTAAACTTAGGAAATTAAAATAATTAAAGGGTATTAATTAAATTGGGAGTGAAACTTCTAGAAGAAGACGAGGATCAAGCCAAAATGATCTAAGCCATTGATTAGAATTTAATCTGGGTCGTTGGTTACTCAACGAGAAGATTATAAGAAGAGTCTTAATGGGCATTTGGAAAAACACATTGAGTGAAAGATCAGAAATCGATTTTCTGAAGAGAGCAAAACAGTAGTTGTCAGAGAAGTGATTGAAGCGATTTCTTGTAGTTAGGGGCAGATAGTTTTCCGGTTGGAGAGTTTCATGATCCGAGGATACATTGCAGAGAAGGCAGAGAGAGATCCAGAAGAGGCAACGCAGTGCCACGCAGAGGCAGCACAGAGCTTCAGAGAGCGTTTGAGATTTAGCTGGGAAGTCGAGTTCCAGAGCCAGAAGTCGAGGTGTGAGATCGGAGGGCTAGAGGAACCGAGTTCCAGACAGCAAAAGATTCGCGGAAGAGGTGACGCAAACCCCAGAGAGGTTGACGCAGATCTAGCGTGGGGCCAACCATCCAGGGCTTGGATCAGTGTCGGTTCACCAGTGATAGTGTGAGGTATTTCTCAAAAATTTCTCTGCCAATCAAATTCTCTATATCAGATAGCCAATAAGGCATCCAAAGATTGTATTCAGAAACTACTGCATAATAATACAAACCCTCAGCCACTGCACCGATTTTCCCACATTGGGTTTTTCCAGGAGCATTGGTCCAAAAATAACGGTCTCACTTGTTTGTGTTATTTCTTTCTTGCTTAGATTCTTTTTTCCACATATTATTTAAAGTTGTGAAGGCTGCAGTTGTATTTACTTCGATATTCATAGAATAACACAGTAAATAACTTGCATGGATTAACAAGTAGGAGAAGTAATATCAGTTTGTTGCAGTAGTGATTCGGGGTTTCTCAAATTTTCATGGAGAACACTCATCCAGTAGGGATTTTGCAGCCTCTCCCCATTCCTGAGCAGAAGTGGGAGACCATATCTATGGACTTCATCACAAGGTTGTCAGTCATCCAAGGTCGAGATTGCATTTATGTGGTGGTGGATAGGCTGACGAAGTTCGCCCATTTCTTTGCCATTCCGGCCAATTATTCAGTGTCTCAGGTGGCCAAATTATTTTTCAGGGACGTGTTAAGGCTGCATGGGCTACCTAAGACTATCGTCAGCGATAGGGATAGCAAGTTCATTGATGGATTCTGGTAGGAACTATTTTGCTTAGTGGGTACTGAGCTCACCCCCAATACGAGTTACCATCCCCAAACGGATGCCCAGATAACGATCGTGAACAAGTGTTTGGAGGGCTAACTGCACAACTATGTGACCGGGCAACAGAGAGCATGGGTGAAGTCGTTGTACGTCGGGGAATACTGCTACGACACCACATACCATATGTCCATAGGTATGATGCCCTTCCGTGCTCTTTACGGTTATGATGCAGGGCCCCAGGGGAAAAGGATTGGGTGCAGGAAAGCCAAAAATCCTTAGAGCTCTTAGGGATAACTTGCAAGCTACACAAAACAAGCAAAACTTATATGCAGTTCGGGGACAAGTAAAGAGGCAGTTTGAGGTGGGTGACTTGTTATTTTTGAGGTTGTTGCCATATAAGTAATCCACACTCAAGCAGAAGGGAGTTGAAAGCTCAAACTGGACTTCTATGGACCATACAAGGTGACCAGGAGGGTAGGTGAGGTAGCGTATGAGTTGGAGCTCCCAACTGGGAGCAAAGTGCATAACGTCTTCCATGTTTCATGCATGAAGAAGGCGATGGGATAGCAGGTGACAGCCACATCATAATTACCGCCTCTAGATGATGTGGGGCACTTAGTTTTGACACCGGAGGAGGATGCCACTTGGGAAGGGGAATAGATTTTGCAGCATCTGACACTTCAGTTGCTTGAGTACAAGCAACATTTGGGAGGGGAGGACTGTCATATCTGCAATAATTAAAATTACCTAAGGACTATGCCCAATTTTGCAATATTGTTTCCTACTTAAATATTTTGGCATTTGGACTTAGGAATTTTGGATTAGGAGGCTTGGGAACTAAATTTTGCAAAGAAAAGAAATACACTTAGGAAAAGTGGGGCAAAAATCAAAGTTTGAGTTATGGGAGCCACATGAAAAAGGGAAAATTGAACCCTTAGGAGGAATTCGACCCACATGGAGGGAAAAATGCTCAAGGGGCTCAATTTGGTGGGGGGCACTTGAGGGGGAGGAAAGCAGCTAGAAAAGGAAAAGACAAACTCATTTTTGGGGTTCCTCGTTCATTCATCTAACTTAGAGTTTGCTTGTGTTGATTTCCAAGTCAATCGGTGCTTTGAGCACATGAATTTCCAAGGAGAAATTCCAACCTCTCTTTTGGTGGACTTCAAGTGCCACCCTAACGAGGAATTCTTAAATTCAGTGGGAGGTAAATTTGTTGGAGATTGTGATACCTTCTAACCATTTCTCAGCCTGTTCTACTTCCAGGGAAGACGCAAGAATTAAAGTCATACCACTGAGTTGGGGCACAGAAAAGGAGTATTTTGGCCTAAGGATTTAGTAGAAATTTCCCTTAGGTTGGAATCTTGGATCAGCGTTTGTGGAGATTTTCAGTGTTGGAGGTTGCAGCTTTTGTGAGAGTCGAATATGCCACTCTAGGGCCTGCACAGTAGTGTCACTGGGTAAAACTTGTGAGGTTGAATACTTCATACTTGTGTCGGGTTTTGGGAAGGAAATCCACACACTTCTTTCAGAGATAATTTCCAAGGAATTTCTACAGCAAGTTGAGGAGGACCAAGTGCCAAATTCAGCAGCTGAAGTTGGTGACAGTTTCTACTAGGAATGGAGTAGCACCAAAAATTGGGTAATTCCAAGCAGTCGATATTAGCCCAATTCCTTTCAGATTTTTGTTGAACTAGCCTTGATGAGGACACGCCTAATTTTGCACAATATTTTAAGGTGTTTTGGGCCCTCAAATCTCAATTCTTCTACAGCAGTAGTGCAAGAAATTTTATGGGTTGAGCGTACAACTTTGTGGAGCCATTTGTTGGGGATTTTTCAACTATTC
Source organism: Pinus taeda (assembly GCA_000404065.3). Lineage (NCBI taxonomy): Eukaryota > Viridiplantae > Streptophyta > Pinopsida > Pinales > Pinaceae > Pinus > Pinus taeda. The sequence goes on from APFE031524331.1 coordinate 28,211, forward strand.
TCACCTGGGTATTTGCTTTCTTTCCATAGCAAGCCCAAGTGCACACTTTCCATCCTCCATTGTATTCAGATTTCATGATTTCTAATAAAATGGCTCAGAATTCGTGTTGCTTCCCTATGGAGTCCTAATATGTTGTTGCATGTGTTATTTTCCAAAATTTTATGATTTTTCCTATGTTGTAGCTAGTGCGTGTCTTTGGTATATTACTATAAATTTCTATTAGGAATATTACAGTGGTATCAGAGCATGTTCCAGGCTAGTGTGGGAGCAAGAGCAGGTGATGCCACCCAGATACCAAGGAGTGGTTTTATAGAGGGATCGTGGAAGAGGAAGAGGCAGGGACGAAGCTAGAGAGGGAGCATCAAACCCATTTTCTGACACAAAGGTGGGAAACATAAGAGGGCAGATGGAGAACCAGGAGGACAATGAATAGCCCAGATAGGGAGGTCAAAATCAGGTACTAGAGGAGTTGTTGAGGACCAACCAGTGGATGCAGAGGCAGGGCCAACTGATGAAGGATATGATGCGGCAGGTGATATCGGCCTACAGGTGGATGGGAGGCCAGAGGCGGAACCCCAAGGTGATGCGGGATCCAGAGCAAGGGGAGGCATGCGTACATTCCAGCCCCCACACACCTCTCTGTGTGGCTAGGAAGTCGTACTACAATGCCTCACTTTGTGGACAAGCCAGAGCACGAGAGGGAGCAAGACCCAGTTGCAGATTTAGTCAACTCAGTTGCATCGTGTATTGATGAGTACGAGGGACTAGACCCCAAGATTAGGAGAGTGATGTCCTTTGGGGAGTACATTCACCTCAAGGAAAGGCGTACCATTGGGCCTGGGACCCACTATAGAGGGGGTCAATCTAGTCAGGAGGTGCAGAACATAGTGGGGAAGGTTACACTCCCCAACTATGATGGGTCAGCTAAAAGTTCAGTTAGGGGATGGGTTCAGAAGCTAGACACCTACTTTCACTTGAACCCCGTGTGAGAGACAGACGCTATCTGGTTTGCTACGCTACATCTGGAGGGAGGTGCACAGGAGTGGTGGTACCAGGGGTTGATTACATTAGGGCACATTCACATCACATTTTACACTGAGTTCACCATGAGACTCAATGAGAGGTTCAAGAGGAAGGACCCTGAGCTACATTTCAGGGAGTTGGCCTACCTAAGATAAACAAGCAGCACAGAGGTCTATATTTTAAAGTTCCAAAGGTTGGTCGGCCTGGTTGATCATGTTGTTTGTCGAGGGGCTTGCTGAGCCATTGCATGGTTGGGAGAGGGCCTACAAGCCCACGTCCATATTGGACATTATTCCCAGGACCCGAGATATGATTGACGCAGTGCTGAAGACCTGGGCCTTAGTACCCACCAGACCCACTGCCCCACAGGGGAACCGAGACATTCGGCCACCTCTGAGGGATAGTGAAAGTGTTCATTTGGATGAGGAGACTAGAAGGGATCTCAAGAGGCGGAAGTTATGCTTCACGTGCCAAGAGCCTTGGGCACTTGGGCATAAGTGCACCAAGGGCAAGGCCCATTACATTGAGTCATATTCAAACTATGAGCCGGATGAGGAGTTTGAGCTAGGCGCAATCAGGGAAATGAGGGGGCCCAGTCATCAGGGGGACCACCACCACCACCCCATGGAGGAGGGTGATTCGCTCCATCTGGGGGAGTTCTCGCAAAACTTCGAGGAGTGCTAAAGTACTTGACATTCAGGATCAGAGGCACTGTACAGGGGCAGCAGGCGTCAGTTCTAGTAGACATTGAGGTCACCCACAACTTTATCGATGCCCAGATGGTGGAGCAAAGGGGCATTCGCACAAAGACATTTGAGGGGTTCTCGTTGTTGGTGCCAGGAGACTGGACAATGCAATGCATGCCATATGTTCCTAGCTTGACTCTGACGATGGGGAACTACTCTGTCACTGACCATTTCTTTGTGGTTGATGTGTCGGACAACAACATGGTGTTGGGTGTCCAGTAGTTGTACTCGTTGGGGAGGGTCATCACTGATTGGCAGAGGCTACTGATGGAGTTCACGGGCCTAGATAGGAATTCGATATTGTTGAGGGGCATGCACTCCTACCCACCACAAACAATCTTCGTTCATCGGAAGGAAGCAGAATTGTGGCATGGGGACATAGAGTGGGTAGTGGAGGTTCGGATTTTAGAGACAAGGACTTAGAAACGACGAGTGCATCCAAACATATTAGCCTTGATGGAGAAGCATCAAGGGGATTTTGGGGAGATTCCCCTAGGGAGACCACCGGACAAAGGGTTCGAGCAAACTATTGAGTTGGAGGAGGGAGTGCACACAGTCATTACTATTCCCTATGGACACCCCAAAGCCTATCGAGACGAGATTGAGAGGGCAATACAGAAGATGTTGAGATTGGGGCGCACCAGGCCCTGTTTGAGTCCCTTGGCTTCTTCTGTGGTGTTGGTGAAGAAGAAGGATGGGACTCTCCGCATGTGTATAGATTACAGGGCCCTCAACAAGAAGACACTGAAGAATGGATATCCCATCTTGCGCATTGATGAGCTAATGAACGAGCTTAGAGGAGCGAAATACTTCTCTAAGATAGACTTGAGCTCGAGGCATCACCAGATCCGAGTGAGGGAGCAAGACATTCCCAAGATAGCCTTTCGTTGTCACTACGGGCACTTTTAGTTTTTGGCAAGTCCTTTGAGTAAACCAACGCACTGGCCACATTTCAATCCTATATGAATCATATGTTCTGTGGGGCAGTTGCGGCATTATGTCCTTGTCTTCTTTGATGACATTCTTATCTATAGCTAGACTTGGGAGGAGCACCTCCAGCACTGGGAGGAGGTACTATGCATACTAGACGAGCAGTAGTTGTATGCAAAGATGTCCAAATGTGAGTTTGGACTGACTGAAATGTTGTACCTTGGACATGTGATAGGGGAGGATGGAGTGAAAGTACACCAGGAGAAGATTAGGGCCATCTTGGAACAGCTTACGTGCATGAATGTGATTGAGCTGAGGGGATTCTTGGGTATTTGCATGTAGTGCAGGAGATTTGTGAGGAGATTCTCAAAGATTGCAGCACCCCTCATGGATTTGAGGGAGAAGGGAGCCTTTGAGTGGACGTCGATAGCATTGTATGCATTTGAGCGCCTAAGAAGGTAATTAGCAGCTGCCCCATTTTAGCTTTGCCGGATTTCACACGACCATTTGTACTGGAGTGTGATGCCTCTAGTGAAGGGGTTGGAGCCGTATTGACGCAGGGAGGTCACCCCAGAGCATTCGAGTGCAAGAAATTGTTGCCCCATGAGTAGTTGTACACTATTTATGACACGGAGATGTTGGTCGGGACGCATGTGTTAAAGAAAAGTGTAACTAGGTTCGGTATTTGCCAATGTAATTTTGATCTTTATACTTGTCAAGAAAAAGGAATACTATTTTTGTAAATTATATGAATGACTTTCTTGATCATTCCATAGGTCCAGGAAATTCAAGGAGTCAAAATCATGTTAAAGAGCTCTTCTTGAGCATTTATGTAATGTACATGGGTCAACCTAGTGTCAAGTAGCCCTCCAAGACAAGCACCATCCTCCAAAGAAGAAGTTTGCCTGCGAAAATGATGAGAAACATTGTCATGTCGATCTGCAAATAAAATAAATGTCAAGTCGGCTCAAACGAAGTGTCACAACAATCTACGTAATGTCGGCTTGATATGGAAGACATGGTCGCACGACTAAGGGTCACCATAGGAAGAAAAGAATATTGAACTCCTCAATAAGTCTTCGCGAGTACAGTGAAGTTTAACATCTCAGTATATGATGGATACTCTGTCTCGGTGAAGGAGGAAACATTGTCTCGACATTTTCTATCATCGCGACGCAGCACAAATCGCAGTCATTGTAATCTCACAGTGCACTGTAATCACAGTCACGGTAATATCAAAGCATCACAAATCGTAGTCATTGTAAGTCCCTATAACATACTCTCGGCACACCTGTGATATGAGATCTCAGCATATGCGTAATAAAATAACATCTCAGTAATAGTCTCGACATAGCTATGTGACATACTCTCGACATTCTAAACACATTTGTAATTGCAACACAGTCACAATGAATTTCGGTGATCTCATAGCACACTTTTAGTCTAGACATAATTATGATGATCTCAATAATCCTACAGGAACAGTCAGTCTCGAAGAAGAGGATCACAATGATCTCATTGTATCTCGATGTATACTCTGTCTCATGAGCAGCATATGCATAATGATGAAACGCAAGAAGAAAAATCACAATCATAAGTCTCAGGATACTTGTGATGAGGATACCTCTGTCTTGACATACTCATGATCTTGATAGAAGTAATGAAGATCTCAGTAAAGTTATGGCAGCTATAATATCTCAACGAAGGTGCAGTAGCAATGATGATCTCAGATGAAGAGGACTGATGTCTTGGTCTTGGTGTTCATCAATTGGAATCTCTATAAGAAGAATTTTGTGCGGGTTTTCCTCTCCAAGAGGGAGAGGTTTTGGCCCTGGCAGAAAGCCAACTTTTTGTGTCCTTGTCTCTTGATTATGGTAGCTATTTGATGAATTAATGAAGACACACTAACATTAAAGAAATGCTAATAAGCTAAATGTTAAATACCTCACAAATAAATTTTTTTTCTAAGTAAAGTTAATCTATTAATATGTAATAAAATATGAGTACAATGAGGCTCAGGCCTCAGCAGCGTTGAACATTGTTTATCATAAAATACCTTGACTGCCCCATCGATGGGGAAACCAGTCCGCAAAGGCAAAAAATACCCAGATATGGGATATCAGTCTTTAAAACAGGAAAAAACAAAACAAGAGAAGTTCTAACAGGACAATCATAAACCCAGAAAAGTTCCAATAGAACAATCATAACAGAAAAGGGCCAGCCAGCAAAGGAGACCTCAGCTGGCATATGGGTAGCACCTGGCTGCCACGCGTCGTCATTTGAGCTCATCCGGGACAGGTATCTCTTCGACAGGGCACGCATACTGATACCAATCATCCTTCTCCTCCGACACGCCGCTGTGTGGCCCACCGCAGGTTGGACGCCACTAGAGCTACTAGCGGCTGCATGCGGTCTTGACGCATCAACCATGCTGCCACCTGGTGGTCGTGTGGCTCCAGAACTTTCTCCCGCTACATGCTAACCGCCACCCAGGGCCTTGCCATGCAGAGTACCCATTTCCTCGTCCAGCGAATGCTTTCTAGTATCTCGGCCATTCCTGTGTCTACAAGCCTCCTGTTGCTGCGCTTTAGTACTTCCCGACGGGGCGGCTTGTGGTTCATTTTCTTCTGTGAAAACGATGGTAATGGTGGTAGTAATAACCAGTCCGTTCAGGTTGTTGTGGAATCTGAATTGGGTCGAGTGGGGAGCTGGGTGAGGGGGCAATGGGAAGTTCACAGTGTGAACCACGACATCGCTTCGGCAAACACCTGGAAACTGTGCGTGTCCCCGACCACTGCAGGTATTAGGATACCTGCCTGAAACAGAGCTATGGGGGTAAGGAAATTTAGGGGAAGGAAAGGGGGAGGCGGGGTCAGGACTCGACGTCGCCTGAGGGCGGACACTACCACCTCGATTACCACCTCTGCGGCTCCTCATGCGATGAAGTATACCTGCCATGGTAGAATGCCAGGCCGAGTTTTCAGTGGGAGAGATAGCTGAGGAATTGAGCAAAGGATGAATAGGGGACGGTTGGGCAGAAGTCAAATTGCAAAGCCTGGAATGGGAATAGTGATGCCCATTGCCAAGATCAATACAACTCACTAACCAGCAACAGCTCCCTGTGACAGTGAGAGAGCAGGGTTCAGTAGCTTGGGGCAGGCAATTGCAATGGAGCAGGGGGGAGGGGCAACAGTATGGCGAGGGGAGTCCATTTCTAGGCACATAATGGCCAGTGCTCGGCCCAAGCACTCATTAAATGCTGCTTGCGGGCAGCGATGAATTCGGCTCAGACTGGTTTGGGATGGAACGCTGACGGCCATTTGGCTCGTCCTCTCGCCGCTTACCAGTCTAATCTTCATTAATTGTCTTGATTATCACCCGCATTCGGGTGCGCTCCTTCTTCCTGTGCCATTTCAATCTTCACTAATTCATTATATTCCTTTAGCTAGGGTGCAGTGGCTATAGTGGTTAGCGAGTCTGCACAAAGCGCCATTCCACTCTCCACTCCTATATTAGCTAAAAGGTCAGCCACTCTATTGCCATCCCGACGAATGTGCTTGAAATTGACTGCTCTGTGGGTAGAGAGCCATATTTGTTTGATGGAGTCCCCTACAGAATCTTATTCACCATGTTTATTAGGATTTGTGAATCACCTTCAATCATGAGTGGGAAGAAACCATGAATTTGAGCTAGTAGGAGCCCCTGCCATAACCCTTCTAATTCTGCTGAGTTATTTGTATCCCATCCGTTTGAGCCTATGAAGGTTAGAAGGGGGGCACCCTTATGATCTTTGAATATTCCACCAAACCCTGCTTTGCCTGCATTGCCTTTCGAGGCTCCATCAAAGTTCAATTGTATCACGTGTTGGGGTGGAGGGAGCCATTTGTCTGGTATCTTTCTCTTTGCTGAACTTTTACCATGGATTATCAACTCTTGGTTCCACTGTAGATTCCAGTTGGCCCATATATTATGTTCCTGAGGAAGGGAGGGAAAGTCTTCTTCGTGCCAAGTTTGAAGTAGTAAGGTTTCCCTGAGATTTTGGCAAACAGTGTTCCAGAGGATTTCCAAAGGTGAGGATTGATCCTTGAAGATGTGTCGGTTCCTCTCTTTCCATATTGTCCACATGAGAAGGCCTGGGATGAGTTTCCATAAGAAGTTTAGTAATTTGCTCTTGTATGGATTCCGCGCCCAATTGCATACAATGGTGGTTATGTCTTCTTTGATTCTTCCATCCTTTTGGCAACGGAAACTCACTTTTTCCCAGAGCCCGTGTGCCAATGGGCATGAATTCATGAGGTGCAAAGTGGTTTCTTCCTCTTGCTTGCAGTTGGGACATATGGAGGGTCCGTGGAAGTTTCTCTTCCGAAGATTGCCCCATGTGAGGATTTTGTTTTGACATAGCAACCAAAGGAATGTGGACAGTTTCGGCCAAATATTAGGGGCCCAAATTCTGTTCCAGAGAGGATATTTGATTGTGTGATCCCTTATGATTATGTTATAAGCCTCATGAGTGGTAAAAGTTTCTCTTGCCTCGCAGCCCCATCTGAGAACATCCTTCTTGTCTGAATATCGTATTTTCCTATTAGAGCGTTCTGTCCCCAGGATCTGCTAAACGGACTCCATGCCGTGCCTGATGATGTGGTTCGTGCTTAGCCATTGCCTATATCCCTGCGTTCTGGTAGGCCTCTAGTATTGATTGACCTTATCTGGCATTTGCGTTTCCCAATCAAGTATTTGGTGAGGTTTGATCAAATCCTTTAGCCTGGGTTTCTGCTGCCAAGAATCTTCCCAGAACCTTGCAGTTGTACCTTCCCTAACTTCCCAGAAGCTGTGCCGCTGGATTAAGTTCTTGTGTTGCTTAGCTGCATTCCAGATTAGGGATCCTTGGCCAACTTCTGTGAGTCGAATTAGATCTTCTACAGGTCGGTTGTTGGCGTATTTTGTTGTCCAAAGGGTAGCCCAGGGAGTGTGCAGCGTCGTGAGCCATTTCCACCAGATGCGTGCTCCCATGACAGCACTACTGTGATAGGGATCGCGAAGCCCTGTGCCACCTGAGATCTTTGGAAGACAAACTGTGTCCCATTTTACCAGAGCCCATTTGCGATTCTGTCTCGAGTTGCCCCACAGAAAGGATCTTTGGAGATGTTTGATTTCCTTGAGGACCCATTTTGGCGCTACCAGGACAGAAAAGAGATACAGCAGCATAGATTGTAAAACAACTTTGATTAAGACTAAGCGATTGGCCATATTGAGGGATCTGTGAGTCCATGAAGAGAGGCGAGCTTCCAATTTTTCTAAGAGCAGGTGCCAAGATGAGTGATTCAGAGAAGTATCAGTCATGGGAGCTCCCGGATATTTGGATGGGAGGGCAGCTATCAGGAAGCCAAGTGTACGAGCAATAGAAGCTTGGGTAACAGCAGGGGTATGAAAAAAGAAAATTTGGGATTTAGCCTTGTTTATGCTCGCTCCAGAGGCATCCAAGAACTCAGTCAGCAGGGATTTTAATTTAAGAGCTTCCTGGACTGAAGGATGGCCAAATAGCATGTTATCATCCACGAATTGCTGGTGGGTAAAAGCAAGGGAGTTAGGAAAGGAGAGGCCTCTTAATTGCTGGGAATGAAGAGCTTCTTTGATGCTTCTGCCAAGTCTGTCCGCCATCATGACGAACAAAAAAGGGGATAGGGGATCTCGTTGTCAGATTCCTCTGGAGGGATGAAAAGGGGTGGAGGGGATGCCATTAACCAAAATGGAAAAGAAGGTGGAGGTTATGAGACTCATGACCCATCTAACCCATGGGGGGAAAACCAAAGGCAATTAGCATCTTTTGAATATACTTCTAGCTTAAACTATCAAAGGCTTTACAGAGATCGATTTTAAGAAGCTTACCTACTTTTTTGGACTACTTCAAGGAACGAATAATCTCATGAGTAAGTATAATGCCATCCGTGATCTACCGGCCTTCCACATACCCTGATTGCTCTGGTGATATGAGTAGTGGTAGCAGCAGTTTGAGTCTCAAGGCAATGACTTTGGAGACAATTTTGTAAATGGCGTTACACAAAGCGATAGGCCTGAATAGTCTTGGTTATTTTCTCTATGGCTGACTTCCTATCTATCTGCGGTTCTTAGTGAACCTGCTTGAAGTAAGTGAGAAGTTCTTGTTCTATATCTTCGTGATTTTCTACTCTTTCCCCTTGCCGGTTCTGGATGTGAGTGATGGTATTGTTCATTCTCTTTTGAATAGCTGTGCGATGAAAAAACTTTGTGTTTCTTTCACCTTCCTTAAGCCATCTAACTCTTGATTTTTGCTTCCAAAGTACTTCTTGCTTTGCTCTTTCTGATATTTGTGATTGTAGGTGTTTTTCCTGCTCTGGGAGTTCCTCTGATCTTCCTTCCATGATGATCCTCTGCTGTATTCTTTTCATGTCTTGATCTAGAGCGTTTTGTGCCTGGAAGATATTGCCAAAAGTAGTGTAGTTCCATTGTTTGATGTTGATTTTGAGTTTTTGCTAGAATTGATACATTTTTTAGCCTTCCAAAGGTTTGAAGTTGTTCCAAACCGTATTTATTAGGGTATTGAAATCTGGATGTGACAGCCAGAAAGCTTCAAAGTGGAAAGGCCGACGTGTAGTGTTGCCTGGTCTTGTCCATTGAAGCGAAATTGGCCAATGATCTGAGCCTGAGAGAGGCAGAATTGAAGCTGAGAGGTCTCCGCCCAGATGGATTGCATTGTTGGAGAGCAAGAATCTATCCAATCGAGAGGCTATCTGTTGTGAGCCTACTCTTTTATTGTTCCATGTATAAATTCCATTATTAAATGGCATATCAATGAGCCAATTGTTTTGGATGAAGTTTTTTAAATGACTGCTCTCCTTATCCAGTTTATTCCTGCCTCCTCTCTTTTCTTCCAGTTTGGTTATCATGTTGAAGTCTCCTCCTGTGATCCAAAGCGGGTGAGTTCTGTCAGCGTTGATCAAAGATAGGGTATTCAGTATGTCTATCTTGTTCATGGCCTCCTGAGGAAAGTAGACATTAGTTAAGTGACCATGTATATTTGTCCCTGTTATATGGAGGGTAGCTTGAATGAAGTGCTTACTCGCATGAATGTTAGTAAGCATGATGGCTTGTTTATCCCAGATTATTGCAAGGCCTCCTGAAGCTCCCGAGGCATCCACTGCTACTGCTTTACTACCTGGCCATTCTTTTGCAAGGGTTCGGTCCATAGTTGTAGAGTTGCATTTGGTTTCTTGCATGAAGAAGATTTGGGGTTTCTCCTGCTGGATCATACTTTTTATCGATCTGTATTTCCCGGGGCTGTTGAGCCCTCTAGTATTCCATGAAATTAGCTTCATGTTGAAATATTGGGGAGAGTGTTGTAATACTTTGTAAGCTTGGAATATCTTCCCAATTCCACCAGCATTTCCCCAATGCGGATGGTTCGTTGGAGATCCGTTTTCCTTCCTCTCTTTTTATTGTCTTTGGTAATGTTCTTGCCATCCCATTGACTTCCAGGCTATATGCCGAGGGTTCTTTGTTGTTGTGCTCTGGAAAGAATCACTTCCAGATTTTCCAGCTGTCTTTCTGGAATCTTGTCATAATTTTGTCTTGCAAGCTTGTTCTAAGCCAAGGATATCCAGATCTCCAATATCTATGCTTTCAGGTTCCTCTTCCATGTGCTAGGTTTCGCCCCTTTCGTCTGTTGTTTCCATTGCAGTTGTGAAAGCGGGCTACATGTTGTCCACATCCATGCCCTGAGAGTTCCATGCTGGGACCATACTAGGAGAGGATGAGGTGAGGTCTATGGTTTGTTTCGATTTCTGGGTTTTCTTTGAGCCAAAGGGGGCGAATTATGCTTTCGTCTTGGGCATCTCCTCTGAGGGAGCAGGGAATTCGGAGTTGTTTATCTCCGGCTGATCCAGGGTTTCAAAACTATTGCTTGTGGAAGGCATGGAAGAGTTGGCAGCATGTGTCTTAGGGTTTGAAACAAGTTTTTTGTGGTTCTTTCTGCGATTGGTGACTTTGGTGAAGCCATCCGAATCAGATTTATCGGAAGTGGTGGGGAATGAGGTCTTCAGATTTGAAGGGCAGTCACGGAACAGATGGCCAAGGGCATGGCATTTCCTGCATCGAAACGAGACATGTTCATAATCTATTGATTGAACACATTCAAAATCGTCATGATATAGACTTACCGCATCCGGAAGAGCCTTGCTGAGATGCATATAGACGCAGATTCAGGCATAGGAGGTATATCTTCGGGGTTTTGTCTCCTCCGCAATTTTGATGAATTCCCCTAGACCATTTCCAATATCTTGTAGTGAATCTTCATCCCAGTACTCCAGAGGGAGGAAGTAGAGACGGATCCACACTGGTGCCCAGCTAAGATCTTCTTTATCCGGATTGAATCTTTCAATCCAATCCCTCAGATACAATCCAGCTGCATTGAAAAAATACGTCCCTCCATCTAGGACTCTGTTTCAATCTTCTAGACAGTTGAAAACTGCCGTGAAGAATCCCTTAGGCCCCAACTGCAGGGTAATGTGTCCTTTTGGCTTCCACTTGGCTGCAATCCAACCATGCAGAGCTTTCTCTGTAGGCCAAAAGCCTATAAATTTCCCAATCAAGGCGTGATCCTTCATGTATTGGATTTGAGCATTGATCCGGTTACTTGGTAGCTCAATCTTAGGTCTTTCAGCCGCAACCGGCTTGCAAGTGGCCGATGTCACTTTGGGATTCTCATTGCCAGCCGTCTTGTCTGTTTGTGTATCCTGTCCTACTCTTGTTTCGTCCTGGACAGTTTGCCTGAAATCTTCCTCATGCATTTGAGTGTTTTCATTTCCATTGTGGGGAGGCGCCATGTCCTCCCCCTGAGGGAGGCTCATGATTCGCGCGCCTTTCCTTGTCGCTTATGGTTTGTCGTATTACTGGAAAATGTTGGCAGGGTTGTTGTGAACTTTGCAGGTCTACCGTTGCAGGTTTGTCCTCAACCCTAAACCTCCATGTTCGCCAGAGCTCCTTCCCGCGCCATCACTTCTTCAATTCGTCATCATTTATTTGAATACCTCACAAATAGTTATCAAGCTAAGAAGAATCTAATTAACTCCATACCCTAGATTCTTCAACAGCATGCACTGGCCAAGTTCAGGGAATCTTTAGTTGGCAACCGATTCAAGGTGAAGACTGACCATAACAGTCTTTGGTTTTTCCTAGAGTAGCAAACATTACAGAAGAGGCAGCAAAGATTGTCCTAGTTACTCCTTTGGGTCACTGAGTTTGACTGAGAAACCATTATGGTTGGGGAGGTTGGTTCTGAGGCTTGGAGTACTCCCTTAGGTCATTGTGTTTGACCAAAAGACCAGTGAGTTTGTTCGAGGGCACTGATTTTCGAGTTCCCTCCCTTAGGTCATTGTATTTGACTAAGAGACCATATGGTCGAGGAAAATTGACTCTTGTGACACCGAGATCAGGATTCCTCCCTTAGGTCGTGGACCAAGAGACTATATAGTCGAGGAGTTTGATATTGAGATAGGGATTCCTCCCTTAGGTCATTGAACTTGACCAAGAGACTTTTGTTTATGGTAGGGAATATGGAACCTGTGTACTCTCTTAGGTCATTAGGTTTGACCAGGAGACCATTGGCATGGTCAAAGAGTTTAATCCTAATTATTCCTTTGAGTCATTGTGTTTCACTGAGAGACTAGTGGTATGGTCGAGGAGATTGAATTTGATTACTCTCTTGGGTCATTGTGCTTGATTGAAAAACCATTACATATGGTTGGAGAGTTTGGCCTCATGAATGATATTGATTGATCCCATGGTCAAATGAGTTCTAACCTTGATGCCATTGGTTTTGGCTTGTGGGATGAGCTTGATGCGATGTATCTTTCCTTATGATGAAATTTGTACATCTGTTGAGAGAGAGAATGAAAAGTAACTCCCTAGCATAGAGGGAGTGTTGAAAATTGTAGTTGTGTTTGGTATTTTCATTGCCTAAGTCAAAGGAAAATATATTGTTTTCTCGCCTTCCAAGTCAGACTTAACTTGACAATTCAACCCCACTATTTGAAGAGGTTTGACCCAAGGTCAAAACCAACTTATTGTGACTCCTATATATCGACATTCGTTGGACCTCATTTGGGCATCAACACATCATTCAACCTGTTCCACGAGGAGAATCTACTCACACGTGTGAAGAAGATTTGTTTGACCAGCGAGTTGACTTCTCTGTTCTCTGTGTTGGCCAATGTTGACTTGATCTTTTTGCTATTGGTTGATCGAATTCTTGACTGAGGTAGGAGGCCAAATTATTCTAGAATAATTGACCATCTGTTGACCAAAATTATGAAATTATTCTAGGTGTTGACCGAGCTTTGTCTAAGGTACACATCTAAGGTTTGACCAAAGTTTGACTGTGGACTTGCAGGTTGAATTTCGGCCCTTTGACCAACTAACTACAGGTCGAAATTCGACCCTTTGAGCACATAAACTTGTGAGTAGATCGTTGATTCTCTTTTGACTCAGTTTGACTTGGCATTTAATGTGATCAATGGTTGGTCTTTGACTGGAATATTCTAATGTACAATTTGGATCAATTGCTCTCTCTCTCATAGGGAGAGATTACCGGGTTTTCCCCCTTATGGGGTTTTGTCCCAAGAAAATTTTAGTCTCTTGTTTCATTGTGATATTCATGGTTGAAAGTTTCTTGAGTGTAACTGCTTGATGATTTGAATGCACTGAGAAGTTAAAATTGTACCATTGGAAATAGTTATCTGGAAGAAAATTATTCTAGTCTTGTTTGCAACTAGAAAATCAACATAAGGGTGAATTGTTTGATTGAGGATTGAGGCAACAAGGGTTGAGTAACAGTGCATGGTAGCAACAAGTCTGACTGGTGTGATTTTGTCGCAGAAAAATAGCATAAGGCCAAGACAAGACCATTAGGGGTGTTGCTTGTTGAACCTGGGCCCAAGCAGCACACGGGGGCACTGTAGCAGCAAACTGAGAGGCATCAGTTAATCTAAGGTTAGAGCAAATTGTATCCCCAGCCATTGATGGATAGAGCAAGGATGACTACGGTTTTGTAAGCCTAGAAACTACATTTGTGTTAATATTCCTATTGGAAATCTGTGGATCTTTTTAATTCTGCTATTTGCTTGTTGAATTGGTCCTACTTTAAAATGGTTGCTTGAAGAATCAATTGTTGCTTGAGTTCTTTAGTATACTAATTGTGCATTCAATAAAAGATCATCATTTTTTTATAGATTGATGAAGTACTGCAACACTGTTATAAAATACAATTATGTCATGTCTTTATCAAAACGCTATTACATGCCCATGCATGTTCTTCCTTTCAATTGCATTTTCTGAGTTATATCACATATCTCAAGGAATAAGTTGCGTATTTGGAGGCAATTCCATCATCAAATGTTAAAATTGGCAACTAGGGCCAAACTCCATGTGGGTCACCTTATTTATGGCAACTGATATTTTTCCTAGATTCCTCTTGTCGAGAGGTGTAGGATTGATCTAAAGATTATCCAATTCCGACAAGCATTTATAGAGATATGAATTTATTTGTATTTACTTGACAAATTGTCAAGGTTAGCCAGCAGCTAAATGTGTGGCACACATGCCCAGCAAATCATATAAGTACAAGTGAAGTTGACTCATTATCAACTCATCTCATCTCAACTCATCTTCTCTCTCCTCATCTTATTGGGCCAGCAAAGGAGCAGCTTCTCTCACACGTGCAAGAAGAAGGACGAATTAGGGCAGTGTTGACTAATGTAAGGCAGCATTGACTTTCTAGGGTTGCGTTGACCAAGTGTTGGGATGTTTTATGGAGCATTGACCAAGGGCTGACATGCACTGACTTTTTGGGGGTTGTGTTGACCTGAAAGTTGACCAGCGTTGACTAGTTACGGCTGACCACGGATTGCTGAACTTTGACTGTTGTTTGACTATGTATTGCGGACTGTTTTGGGCTGCTGAAGATAGATGTTGAAGACCGAGTTCTTCAAGTTGACTAGAAGTCAATCCGGGGTTGTTTTGACCAAGTTTGACTTCGCTGATTTAGGGTTTGCTACTGTTGTTATAAAATCACAGAATTCTGAATTGTAATATTTCTCTCGGCTGAACTATTGAAGATTAAAGAAGAATTGATCAAAGGATTTCCCCACATTGGGTTTTATCCTTGGCTAGCCGCCACATCTTGTGTCTCTTGTCTTGGCTTGTTTTCTGTCTATCGTTTATTGTTCTATCTGCACTTTACTTTACGTTTATGTGATATTAAATAGTGGCTAATAAAAAGATTTGAAGTAAACTGCTCTAAGCATAGAACATACCATAATTTAACATGGTATCTGAGTTGAGGTGAAGACAAAGCCCAAGCAAGAGCAAGAGCTAGAGCAATCACCAAAGGCCGTTGAAGCAATCTTAAAGAAGTCATGGGGTCCTCAGCACACTTCCCTGCTAAAGACAAACTCTGTGAGAAGTATGACTATCACGGATGGAAGATGCCTCTCGATCTAACATTGGAAGAGCAAGAAATGGCGGCACTTAAAGGCAATCCCTCTGCCTTTTCTTCTCATGCTAAAAGAAGAAAACATTCCGGGGCTAAATCCAAAGGAAAGGCCGAACCGAAAGGTGGAAGAAAAGGACGATGTTACAATTGCAACAAAATGGGCCACTATGCGAGGGAGTGCCCTGATAAAAGGGACTCACACCATGACGATGATCAAAATCACTTTCAAGGCAATCAAAGGAATGGCAGGTCGAGTGGCAAAGGTAAAAGGAATGATGGAAATCAAGGAAAAGGTCAACCCTTCAAGAAGGCAAGAAACTCCAGGTATGAATCTAACGTTGTTAACAATAAGCAAGATGAATATTATCTACCAGCGACCCTCTCTACCACTGCTCCCCTGGACTAGCTAGGAAATTGGCTTATTGATAGTGGTGCCTCAAGGCACTTCACTGGTTACAAAGAAGCTCTCTCTAATCTGATAGAGAAGGAAACCAACCTGGAAATTGTTCTTGGGGGCAACTCAAAATATCCCGTGAAAGGTGTAGGGAATGTCACTCTTCAATTGAATCAGGGAACTACAATTCATTTACAAAAAGTCCTATATGTACCTGATCTCAAAAGGAACCTGGTGTCCATTTCAACAATGGAAGACAAAGGCTACAAGGTGACCTTCATCGATGGGAAGGTACGTGTATGGAAAAAGAACTTTAAAGATGATTTCACTCTTGGGTTTCGAGTTGATTCATTATATCAGGTCGGAGGAAGTCCGTTGGGTGTCATGTTTTGTGACACATCTCTTCAATCCGAACTATGGCATCGGAGGTTTGCTCACCTTCATTATAAAGCTCTACCCGATGTGAGAAAAATGGTGACCGAGATGCCCGAATTCAAATTAGAGCCAAAAGGTTTATGTCCAGGATGTGCCGAAGGAAAGCTCAAAAGGGGACCATTCCCCTCAAGCCAAAGCAAAACCTTCGATATATTGCAGTTGGTTCACTCAAACATATCCGGTATGATGCCTGTGAACTCCTTGGGAGAATATTTATATTACCTACTTTTACAGATGATTATTCTTGCAAGACTTGGATATACTTCTTGAAAAAGAAGGATGAAGTGTTCTCTTGGTTTCGTCACTTCAAAGCCTTGATCGAGAATCAAACCGAAAAGAAGATCAAGACCTTAAGGACTGATAATGGGACTGAGTATGAATCCAATGAGTTCCATCACTTTTGCAAAGAGGTTGGCATTAAGAGGGAGAATACAACACCATATACTCCTGAGAAAAATGGTGTGGCGGAAAGGAACAATCGTACAATTGTGGAAGTAATCCGTGCTATGCTCCATGATCAAAGACTTCCAAAGTTTCTATGGGCTGAAGTTGCGAATACCGTCGTATATGTGCAAAATTGATGCCCTCATCAAGCATTGGATTCCAAGACTCCCGAAGAGATGTTCACTGGTAAGAACCCTGACGTATCTCATTTTAGAATTTTTGGAAGTCCTTTATATTTTCATGTGCCGAAAGAGAAAAGGAATAAATTGGGTGCATCTGGAAAGAAAGGAACCTTCATGGGCTATAGTGAAAATACTAAGGGCTCTAGAATCTATGTGGCTGGTCAAAGGGAAGTCGAGATTAGCCATGATGTCACCTTTGACGAAGATATGGCTCTCAGCAAAGTTGACAATCTTCCTACTCTAAGGGAATCTAAAGAAGCCAACACCAGGAAACCGGAGGAAAAGGAAGATGAGACGATGCCCGATGTGGAAGAACCTATGGGTCCTATTGATCCCCCTCCGCAAGAGCCTTCCTCTTCTAGGAAGAGGCCTTCGTGGCTTAGGGGGACACTTGATGATGCTAAAGGACACATTGCACCTAGAGGGACTTTCTGGGAAAGTAAGAAGCCAGCCAGGTATCAGGGATACTTGACCATCATGAGCACGATCATCCAAAATGAGCCTTCATCATTTGCAGAAGTTATCAAGCATAAAGTCTGGAAGGATGTTATGACTGAGGAATATGAATCTATAATGAAAAACGATGTCTGGGATGTGGTCCCTAGACCCCAGGGCAAAGCCGTTGTCACTTCAAAATGGCTTTACAAGATAAAGCATGGAGCTGATGGAAGTGCTAAAAAGTACAAGGCTCATTTTGTCGCTCGTGATTTCTCTCAAAAGGAAGGTATAGACTATGACGAGATATTTGCACCTGTTGCCCGATATACCACCATTCACTCGATCATAGCCCTTGCTGCTTCGCAAGGATGGAACCTACATCAGATGGATGTCAAGACCGCATTCTTGCATGGTTCAATCAAAGAGGAAGTCTATGTGGAGCAACACAAAGGATTTGAGATTCAAGATCAGGAATCTCATGTGTGCAGGTTGAAGAAAGCCCTCTATGGGCTGAAACAAGCACCCCGAGCCTGGTATGAGAGGATCGATAGGTACTTGATGAAGTTGGGATTCACTAGGATTGAAGCTGACCCTAACCTTTAATTTAAGGTTGAAGATGACAAACCTCTCATACTAGTGCTAGACGTTGACGACCTCTTTCTAACAGGTGCAGACCCTCTCATTCACAAATGTAAGAGGGAGTTGGCTTTTGAGTTCAAGATGAAGGACTTAGGATTGATGCACTATTTCCTAGGACTGGAAGTCTGGCAGAAACCAGGGGAGATTTTCCTTTCTCAATGAAAATATGTGGTGAAGATATTGGAGAGATTCGGTATGGTAGACTGCATAGCCCGTGACTACTCCGATGGAGCTTGACTTCAAGAAGTTAAGCGGTAGTGTTGTCGGACCTATTTTCCAAAATGCTACTGAGTATCATCAACTCATTGGAGCATTGATGTTCTTGGTGAACTCCCATCCAAATATATATTTTGCAGTCAACACATGATTGAGCCTCACCACACACATTGGATTGGTGCCAAGAATCTGTTGAGATATCTTCGTGGCACAATCACTCATGGGTTGAGATACACTGCCGGAAATGTGAGACTACATGGATATACCGATGCTGATTGGGCAGGTAGTGTAGTGGACCGAAAGAGCACTTCCGAGTGTTGTTTCTCTTTAGGATCTGCCTCGATATCCTGAATGAGTAGGAAGCAAAAATCGGTGGCTTTGAACACTGCCGAGGTAGAGTACATTGCTACTAGTATGGCCTCTTGTGAGGCAGTCTGGTTACGGAGCTCTTCAATGAGTTGTTTGGATTTACATTGGATACTACCGTGATCCTATGTGACAACCAGAGCAGGATTCGTTAGCAGAGAATCTTGTATTTCATGATCGCTCCAAGCATATCAATATCAAATACCACTATATCCGGGATATGGTGCAACGAGGTGCAATAAGGCTCCAATATATCGATATAGATGAGCAAGTTGTCGACATTTTGACGAAGCCCTTGGGAAAGGTCAAATTCTTGACTTTTTGAGAACGACTTGGTGTCGTTGAGAGACCATCTTATGAGGGTCGTGTATGATGCATACAATGAGCTCTAGGAGCTCCAGGGGGGTGCAGGGTACTTCTTGGAGCGACATGTGACCACAGGGCACTCACCCTCCCCTAGTGGTGCGCTATGTACAAGGTGAAAGGTTCAACCTTCCCTTGTGACACCCCGTGGCGACTGTGGGACAGGGTGATTAGTTCTCCTGTGGGCCAGGATGATTAGTTCTCCCATGGCGACTATTGGACAGGATGATTCATTCTCCTGTCGAAGCATTCTACCCATGCAATGTGGGACTCATGGGAAGTACCTCTCATCTGATCAATGAATAGGGAAATGGGGTTAGGGACCATTAATAGTACTATCGATGGACGCATCGTTGTATCTACCGTACTCCCTATGCTAGGATGACCTCCATTGATCTAGGATCAACGATATTGATCTAGGATCAGTGAGAGTGGTATGACACACTTTGAGACTGACTTCGGGTCAGTGCAGGATGGTATGATACATCCTCGATCATTTCTTCTTTTTCATAGTTCAACGGAGCAGAGCAGAGCCAAGCAGTGCAAGGCAGTGCATTTGATGGCAAGGATAGTACCGACAGTCAGACGAAGTAGCAGATGGAGTTCTCCCTAGTTGAGAGGGAGTGTTAAAATTGGCAACTAAGGTCAAACTCCATGTGGGTCACCTTATTTATGGCCGCTAATATTTTTCCTAGATTTCTCTTGTCGAGAGGTGTAGGATTTGATCTAATTATCATCCGATTCCGACAAGTATTTATGAAAATATGAATTTCTTTGTATTTACTTCACAAATTGTTAAGGTCGGCCAGCAGCTAAATGTGTGGCACACATGCCCAGCAAATCATATAAGTACAAGTGAGGTTGATTCATTATCAACTCATCTCATCTCAACTCATCTTCTCTCTCCTCATCTTATTGGGCCAGCAAAGGAGCAGTTTCCCTCACACGTGCAAGAAGAAGGACAAATTAGGGCAGCATTCACTGAATTAGGGCAGCATTCACTGATTTAGGGCAGCGTTCATTTTTCTAGGGCTGCGTTGATCAAGTGCTGGATTGTTTTATGGAGCGTTGACCAAGGGCTGACCTGCGCTGACTTTTTGGGGGCTGCGTTGACCTGAAAGTTGACCAGTGTTGACTGGTTGGGGCTGACCGCAGATTGCTGAACTTTGACTGTTGTTTGATTGAGTATTGCAAACTGTTTTGGGCTGCTGAAGATAGCTATTGAAAACCGAGTTCTTCAAGTTGACTAAAAGTCAATCTGGGGCTGTTTTGACCAAGTTTGACTTCGCTGATTTAGGGTTTGTTGCTGCTGTTATAAAATTACAGAATTCTGAATTGTACTATTTCTCTCTGTTGAACTATTGAAGATTAAAGAAGAATTGATCAAAGGGTTTCCCCACATTGGGGTTTATCCCTGGCTAGCCGCACATCTTGTGTCTCTTGTCTTGGCTTGTTTTTTGTCCATCGTTTAATGTTCTATCTGCACTTTACTTTATGTTTATGTGATTGCTAAACAGTGGCTAATAAAAAGATTTGAAGTAAACTGTTCTAAGCGTAGAACCATAATTTAACATCAAAGGGCCACCTCAACATTATACAAGGCATGTTCTACATATTTAAAGACTTAACATGGTTCATTGGCCCCTTTTACAAGGTATAAAAGAGGAACGCCTTCATAAAGTGATGATACATGGCACATCAAACCCCTTGACATAATCAAAAGCATATAAGGAAGAGGAGCACGTTGATAGAGGACATGACACTTGGAACATATGGACCTATCATTCAGACATCGAAAAGAAAAGATTTAGATATGGGGGAGTGCTCCACATGGAAGTGTCTAGAACAATGCTTTTACGCTCTGCTTCCAAAAAAGGAATATAAAAGCGTTCAGCCTAGGGTTGTGACATGTAGCACATTTGACCCATTCATAGCATGAAAACTAATAAAAAGAAACCTAAAGCTGGAGTGCCCTACTTCTAAGGGATTCTAGATCATTTCATTATTATTTTATTATGCATGGAGAACCTATAAAAAGATGTCAATTGGGTTTATCTCAGCTGGTTAAGAGGAACGATGGTTATCTTCCCCACCCATGTTCAATTCCCGCAAGTGAAATATTCAGCTCATATTGAGTATATTGTTGTAATGGCTTCGAGCCTTGTTGTAGTATCCCCTTGAGGCTTGAAGAATATCTTACCCTTGACTACAAGCTCGAGGATGGGATGCTTTGTTACATGGGAAAAAAAAGATGCCTCCTCTCCATTTGCCACTAGCGTTTTCATTGTGGATAAATTTCTCAACCATTGAGCTGAAAGTTGAAGATAGCTTTCACAGGTTTGGTGCATCATGAAGAAAATATTTAAGGCTGTGATCATCATTTATAAGGCTTCTGTTAAACCCTTGTATTTCTATTCTTTGCTGGAAAGCACTTCTGCTGTACTAGGGTTTGCTTATCAGCATATGAGTCCTGAAGATTGACTTCTATGTCCACTCAAGGATTCCTAATTTCAGATCTGGATTATGCAGTATTGGGACTGTTATTCTGATAGAAAGCTTCTCTTTACTTCATACATTTGGAAAAGGTTTAACAAAGAGCTGTAGCATTATTGAACTTAGTACAGTGGCTGAAAGAGAAATTTGCAGACCTGTTGTAACTAAAATATTGTTGTTCATTGCATGTTGGAGGCTTTCATATGTTCAACGATTAAGTTCAACAAGAATTTTGATTTCGTAAGCCCAAAGATAAGCCAATCGTCTACTTGAACCCAGCTCCATATATCTGTTGAAAACTGTAACTTATTGTTTTGCCAAATCTGATAATAAATATTTGTCTATAAGAGGTATTTGGATATAAGGGTAGATTGGCATTCCTACTATGGAAACCTCTCTCATGCTTGAGAGGAACCAACCTAGAGTGAGGGAAGTCTCCACCCAAGTGACAGTGGTTGGAACTTCCAAGCTGCCCTTGGTTTGCATCTTCATGCTGAGAATTTTGCAACGTCAGATCTAGAAGGTAACAGGTCTGACTACTAACTATATTAAGAATGACGAAACCCAAGGGGCAATAGTTAACTGGTAGTAAGGCAGTTGCAACCACAATTTGGGTTACTAACATACAACCCAAGCTCTTGTCCAGAAAAACACAATCAGCAAGTAATAATGGATTGCATATCAATAGAGATAACTTAGCCTCAAAAAGAATAGTTGGTCTCATCAAGTTGAATGTCATTTGACAAGCAATTACAACACTTGGTAGGAAAAAGGGATTTAAAACTATATATTGCATCAACAATTACAACACTTGGTAGGAAAAAGGGATTTAAAACTATATATTGCATCAACAAAAGATAAATGTTGCAGGTCCTGTTACCCATCATGTCAGCAGGGATACACACTAACTTTTGCAGTTTTTATCACCACCATTGTAAGCCCAAGGTCACAAGTCAAAAGCAATGTAAAAACCATGTGAGGCCCTGTATTAGGTACTCTAGGCCTTGTGTCTCATTATTGAGTCTGTATCTTGTTGTTTGGGTCGAACCATGGCTGGTCCCCTAAAGTTCACTTTGGATTCCTTCAATCCTATACCAGCATACATCCATCTTAAATACAGATTTAACATGAGCCAAGAGGGATCCAATTTCTTCACATGCAAATTTTTTTACGAACAGACATTATTTAAATATTTTGTATAGTTATTTATTTTTTTTATTTTTTTATTTTTTTAAATTTGTATTTGGGCCAACATGAGTAAAATTTCAACTTTGATGACAGACAGACAAGGTTACACATCATACTGGGCTGTAGAATGAGCCTCTTGGCTCAACAAGATTGGAGGGCCCTCGATGAACTCTCTTAAGGACACATGGTTTTATGGGAGCCTTCATTTGTAGGGGTGATCACAAGTGTATGGGCCCTTATACTTGCACAATCTAAAAAGTATTGTTGCAAAAGAAAAACGGGTTTATCAAAATTATATTGGCAAGAAGGCAAAAGTTCCTATTTGGATCAAAGCAAATTACCTGTTTTCTTGGTACAGATATCCAAAAAATCCCTAAGAAAATGCTACACGCCCATGCAGCAATAAATGAAAGATTTCCTTCCCAACTCCCTAAGCAAATGGAAATTATCTCTAGTCTTTAGCAGAACTTAACAAAAAGCCCCACATTTTCTTAGTTCTTCATTCTAGTTCAACATTAAAATTAACCTATCTAGATTGAAAGTGCTACCTAAACCTCAGTATGCATCATGAATTTCATACTATAGAAATTATGCTAAGGCCAAAAACAACCTTTTTCCAAAGATAATTTAAGTTTCCAGGATGTGATGCAGAACCAGAATGAGTTGGGCACGTACTCTATAGAAAAATTTGTAAAATATATATTACAACGGAGATTAATTCTTCACGCGGTACACCGTCATTGACAACAAGAAAGCTCGCACATTGCAATGCAGTGTTTGTTTTGGACTAAATCTCAAAGATAGAGAACAAACTAAGAACTATTAAACTTATAGCCCCTTTTGAATAGAGTAATAAGCTCAAGGGAGGATATTTTCTGACGAATTGAATTACGGTACAGCTATCAAAGTTTCAACTTTCTTAAAGAATATTGTCGAGTATGTTAAGATGGACAAACAGAGTCTTCTAGCTTTACCCAGTCAGTGAGATTATTCCAATAATTCGATTCGTCTGCCGGCAAAAGGCGGCACTGAATCTCTTTAATACTGACTGCATGAAATGAGTGATAATTATTCGGATTAACACAAAGAAGATTTTGTTTACTATAAGAACTGTTCAACAATTAGATTCAACAGACAAAAAATATATATAATATATTTTCTCTAGGAACCTCAGATCCATAAAATTGGAAAATCTCTTGTATGTTAAGCTCAATCTCTAAGGCTCCTTAAACTGGAGGGTATACTTGCACACGCATGCCTTGGGGATCATATAGCTATGGACTAGTCCCCTGCATAGGAAGGTATAGAAATTGCCCCTTGTGAAAAGAAATGGAAGAATTTTTCGGTGCTTTGATCCAAGCCTCCATGGAAACAGAAAGGCATTGATCTCCGAGCACTGCTTGTAAGTTGGAAGCCACCAAGTGACATATGTATATAGAATTCAGAAAATCAAAGAATACCTTAACCAGAAAAAATTTAGAAGCTCTCTCTCTCTAAGCAGCCAAAGTCAACTTTAACAAAGCTTTTATAGTAAACAATTTTACTCCAAAATCTTGATCCATATATCTGCAGATCAGAGCTGCATACGATTATTACAGAAGTGTATCACGGAGAACAGAAATTAACTCGGACTAAATTAATTGTTTTTAGTTGTAAAAAGATATGCTGAGCCACAACGTAATCATTAGACCTTGCTTTGATCTATTCCCGCAGGAAATACTCTAACCCATTAAGGAAGTGACTTATCTGTGTAACACCACCAAATTGCTACTACCTTTCCGCTGAACAGAAACCAGCTGTGAATATTCTTTTTAAAGGTTTTCAAGTCAGCCGTGAAAATCCGTTTTCCAGATTTTCAATAAAATGAAAAATATAAATTTCTTTGAATAAATCAAAGTTGCATAAAAAGTGAACGGCATACCTCGAAAAATAGTCCAAACAGAGTGGAAGGTATCTGTCTGCCGGGCTGTCCTGCTTCCACGTTAAAAAAGACCGTCGGGTTCTCTTGCTGCGCTCCAACTCCATTTCCAGCGCACCATATGACCGCCAAGGTGATCAAATACTTCAAAATTCCATATTTCTCTTCCATTTTTCAGAATTTAACGAGCAATATTAGCGAGAACGCACAAACCAGAACAAAGCCGAGAGACTTGGCACTCAATTCAACTTGTAGTGTACCTGACCGCAAAATTAATGCAGATACAGCAATTCTTGAGCAATCGTTAACAGATAAACGAAAATATCTGTTCAGGGCCTCAAATTATACGACAGATGCGGAAAATACAATCTTTCTGAGACTTTAAAAGTTTCCGTTCTAAATCCATCGGCTCTTTTCTTAAATTCTTCAATACTCACGCCTTGCTGAAGAACCCTGAAGCTGTTCCAATTGATGAGCCCGCCTGTTATTCCCTTCAATTCATCAAAAAAGAATTGAAGCATTTAACCAGAAATTCGTGAGCATCGACGGCAAATTTTCGATCAAAGCAGTCTTTGCAATCCCAGCGCTGTTAAATTTGCAGCAAAAGGGAACATTTTGAAGTTCGCCATGTTCCTTCCTGAACCGATGCCAGAGGATTTATAAGAAAATCCGAATGGAAAACAACTCTAACCTCAAATGAAGGAATGATGCACATGAAAATCTAGGTTTCACATTTAGCGCAGCCTTCATCACGGAAATCTTAACATCTGATTCATTCGGTGTTGGACATAAGTCTACAAGGTGAATCAGGCCTGTGGCCACTCGTGCTTCAGAGCCAACAGCAATATCGGAATACGAATACGTATATTAAGTCTACGTTTACGTATAAACGTATTTCGTAATAAAAAAATAAAAAAATAAATTCTACACTCGACTCAGGCTGTTGAAATGTCAAAGGGTTTTGTTTTATA
>APFE031524331.1:56571-67903 GCA_000404065.3 Pinus taeda
TATTATGAATCCTTTTTATTAATAAATCAATATAAAGTTTATATATATCTATGAGATGTCATGTTGCGGGTAAGTAGATATATGTTAATTGACTTTGATTATTATTACATGGTGGAAAAGATTTAATGTTGATTATAGAAAAATAATATATAGTTTGAAAAAATAATGGAAATTTTGGTACTATGTATAATTTTTTGGAAAATGTTTTGGAAATTTTGGATTCATAAATATATAACTTTTTCTTAAAATTGTGGAGATTTTTTATTAAAAATCTAAATAGATAATTAATTACAAAAATTTAAATTATAAAGAGTTTTATATAAGTAAGAAAATCCATTATAAATATTATAATAAATTAAAAATGGGAAATGAAATGTTCATTTCATTTAAGTTGCATGTTATGTTAGATTTGTAGAATCTAGTACTTAGTATTTAATTTTTACTAGAAAATTTATGAATAAACACATAACTAGATTCCAAACAAAATATTTAGGGGAAACACAATTACACAATTAATCTCAATTAAATATGACACAAACAAATTTCTCTCCAATCAATAGTTCTTCATTTACAAATTAATTTGAACCTACTTGGGCTCTTGTCTAGGGATAATGGCCCAACTGAGAAATTACATATACAACAATAAACCTAGAGTTGTCCACATAATCAAGCCCTAGATTTGTCCTTCGATCTTCCTCGGCTAATTTGGATCTGTTTCCATCGCTACTCCTTGCACCTTTCTCGAACCTGACACACTAGAGTATTACACTCCTCCTCCTAAGGCTAGAACCCATTGTATAGTGTTTTCTCCTTCTCCCTAAACTTTCTTTTCATAACTTTACATTGAGATAAAAACACTAATCCTAACCCAATCTCAAAGTGATTCACAGCTAAGATTAGATCTTGCATCACTTCTTGCATCACTTGATATCAACGACTACAATTAAAACATACTCTCTAAAATAAATTACTTTACTTTTCCTAAGTTTATATTAGCTCAATAAGCCAACATATCAATATATGTTTTTTCCTAAGTTAGACTTAGGTTAAGTTACATCAATAACTTTCTCACACTAGAGCAAGTGTTCTATGGAGAATGTGGGCGACTTTTGCATGCATAGATACAAGACATGCGCAGAAGTACCTCTCGAGTTACAAACTTCAACACTCCCTCTTAGCGAGGGAGGTACTCCTACCTTCATAAGTACATAACTTTTTCTTAAAGTTGTGGAGATTCTTTATTAAAAATTCAAACAGGTAACAATTATAAAATTATAAATTATAATAATTTATATATAGAATATCTATTATACATATTATGATAAATTAAATGTGGAAAATGAAATGTTCTTTTCATTTAAGTTGCATGTTATGTTAAATTTCCATAATCCAATACTTGGTATTTAAATTCTACTAGAAAATTTATGAATAAACAAATAACTAGTTTCCTAACAAAATATTTAGCGGAAGCACAATTACACAATCAATCTCAATCACATATGATACAAACACATTTATCCTCAATCAATAGTTCTTCATTAATAAATTAATCCGAACCTACTTGGGCTCTTGTCTTGGAATAATGGCTCAACAGAGGAATTACATATACAACAATAAACCTGGAGTTATCCACTAATCAAGCCCTAGATTTGTCCTTTGATCTTCCTCAGCTAATCTAGATATGGTTTCCTTGTTGCACTTTGCACCTTCCTCGAACACGGCACACTAAAGTATCATACTCCTCCTCTTCCTATGGCTACAACCATTGTATAACGTTTTCTCCTCCCCAACCTTTCCTTTATAATTTTACATTTTGCTAAAACCCCAATCCTAACCCTAATCTCAAAGTGATTGATAGCTGAGATTAGATCTCACATCACTTTATATCAAAGGCTAAGATTAAAACATACTCTCTAAAGTAAATTACTTTAATTTTCCTAAGTTTCTATTAGCTCAAGAAGCCAACATATCAATATATGTTTTTTCCTAAGTTAGACTTAGGTTAACTTACATTAATAACTTGCTCACACTAGAGAAAGTGTTCTATGGAGAATGTGGGTGACTTTTGCATGCCTAGATACAAGGTATGTGCATAAGTA
This sequence comes from Pinus taeda, assembly GCA_000404065.3. Lineage (NCBI taxonomy): Eukaryota > Viridiplantae > Streptophyta > Pinopsida > Pinales > Pinaceae > Pinus > Pinus taeda. The sequence goes on from APFE031524331.1 coordinate 58,671, forward strand.
CTTGCCTAAGCTATAAACTTCAACACTCCCTCTTAGCAAGGGAGGTACTCCTACCCCCTGGAACTGTCTTTGATCCTAGCCATGTATCTACTGCCTTTCTTGCTCTCTTTGAACTAGAAGCATTCTCTGCCACGTGGTCTGGAAAGATCCTTGAAGTCCAACTCCCCTTGGCATTGTTCCTAAAATCCTCTTGCTTCTGAACAACCTTCTTGATAGACTTGGAGGAATTTGTTGGCTACTCCTCCCTGCCTGAACCTAAAGGTTGACTCCCTCTAAGTGACTTAACCTTCAGATCATCCTGCTCCTTGTTCTTTATCACTACAATGCTTCTTTCCATTGCACCTATGCTAAGTCCTTCTAGCACTACTATGGGTTTGTCTCTATCCTTTGAGACACCCATGAACTTTGTTGCCAATCCCCCAACTGCTACGATCTCCCTCTCTCCCTCTGAGGGTTGAATTCCACCAATCCTGCTAGTAAACTTAGTATGTCCCTTCGTACCCTATTGCTAGCTATAACTTTCAACTTGTTCCTATCGTGATAGATCCCCTACCCAATGTCTTTTCACCCACGAGCTTGGGTAGTTGTTCGAGCTCCCTTTGCAATTATTGGCTTATTTCCAATGGCTTGGCCCTTCGTGCCCTACTACATACAATTCTCCTGGCTCTTGCTTCTTATCGATTTCCATTACTTTTCCCACATCTTGGGTTCTACAATGTTGGCATGTCAATTGTCATCTACCCATATCGAGCACAATGACCTTGTATGTTAGTTCTCTTGCCCAACTCGTACTAGTGGCATATCAATGTTGGGTTGGACTACAATTGTCGACTACTATTATGGTTTCCAACTCGAAACCATGCTTATGAATTCTCCATTGAACACTCACACCCATCCCTACCACTACTGTGTGGCTTGTTGATTGTCTTTGTTAACCCCACACAATATCTTGGTGAGTTGTTATTTCTAACTCTTATCTTTAGTATCTAGAAATGATTGCCCTTTGCTTCAGCGTTGACACCCATGCTCTATCCTATCAACTCCTTTATCCATGCATTATGGTTGTGACCTTCTTGACTAGCAGGGCTATTGACTGTGTTCAATTGTCTCTCGACGTTCAACACATTGGTTGTCATTATTGTGCATGCCTACTTCTCTCATTAACTCTCTCATCATTTGGCATGATGCTGCATAATCTATACAGTTGGTCAATTATAGTGTTATATGTCGTCGTCCTCCTGCCTTTTGCACTGGAAATTGTTGCACCCCAATAGATTTGTTGCACAGTAGGTCATCCTTTTTGTTACCCCAGCGCTAGTCTTGGTTATCGACAACTCATCTTTCTGGCTACTAGTGTTGCCATGATACCCTGCAACAACTTAGATCTCGACTTGGCCTCAACATTCCATGGATCTTCGTCATGTGGGAAGGATAGAATGGTAGCTACCAACTAATATGATGGCTAGGTGAGTAGTCAGGCCTTACGTTTTCATCATCAGTCCCCTATGTTTTCATTTCATTAGTCGACCATGTCATACATTGTATGGCTTGCAATCTCAACTCTCTTAAAATTTAAATTTCTGCCTCTTACAATCACAACCAAACCTAGCCTTGATGATCCTAAACAAATATGGATTCTACAATTCTAAGATCACTTTTTTCTTCAGTGTTCCAACTTTGATACCATGTTATATTTCCATAACCCAACATCTAGTATTTAATTCCTAGCAAAAAAATTACTAAATAAACACACAACTAGGTTCATAAAAAAATATTCAGTGAAAGCACAATTACAGAACCAATCTCCATCAAATATGACACAAACATATTCTTGCCCAATCAACAAATCTTCATTAATAAATTAATCTAAACCTACTTGGGCTCCCATCTTGGGATAATGACCCAACTAAGAAATTACATATACAACAATAAAACTGGAGTTTTCCACTTGATTAAGCCTTAGATTTGTCCTTCAATCTTCCTTGGCTAATTTGGATATGTCTCCATTGTTGCTTCTTACACCTTCCTTAGATGTGGCACACCGAAGTAGAACACTCCTCCTAAGGCTAGTGCCATTGTATAGTGTCTTCTCCCTCTCCATACTCTTGATTTTATAACTTTACATTGAGCTAAAACCTAATCCTAACCCTAATTTCAAAGTGATTGACGATCAAGATTAGATCTCGCCTCACTTAAGATCAATGGAAAAGATTAAAGCTTACTAAAATAAATTACTTTACTTTTCCTAAGTTCTATTAACTCAATAAGCCAACATATTATTATGTTTTTTTCCTATGTTAGACTTAGGTTATGTTACATCAACAACTTGCTCACACTAGAGCAAGTGTTCTAAGGAGAATGTGGGCGAATTTTGCACGCCTAAACACAAGGCCTGTGGAGAAGTACCTATCGAGCTACAAAATTCAACATGTTATATAACATTTATATATTTAAGTTACATGTTATATAAGTTTTATATATTGTAAATAATATATGTTATTATAAGCTTTTATTTTTAATTGATGAAAATAAATTTTAAGCACCTTAAGAAATAGTAAACGTTCTTAAAGTGTTGACTTTTAAGGCATATAAAATCATTTTCAATTTTGAAATATTTATAATAATAGTGACGAAGTTGAATATCGATTGGATTTAGTTTAGGTAATCGAGAGCAGTGTTATCCTCCTTGTCTAAGATTAATTTCAACAAGTGATATGGTGACCTATTAATAAGTATATTTTCCTTAGTGGTATTGACTTCGAGCTCGAAAAATATGATATTGTTGACAGTGTTGGACCTGCCAACATGTCAGGGGATCTCCTCAATAAGAAGTCTCAACTAGACCTCAGACTGTTTGGAGTAGGAGTCCCAACAGTGGGTAGTATGGTATCACCTTGACTGTGGTTGTGCGCAGAGGTAAGTAAGATGTCCTTGTTGGAAGAAAGGGTGTGACCTTTCAGCAAGTCAAGGAAGGTGCATGAAAGGCTCTAACACAAGGAAGGGGAGAAGAGTCCGCCCTTAAAAGCCTGTGATAACACACAGCTTGAAAGGGAACACACGAGCTTAAAGACATCACGAGATGGAAAGCAGAATAGTCGACAATCTAAAATGATGATTTATACCAACAACACGCTTTGATAAGGTTCATACAAACACATCCAGAATAGTCTATACATACATGAGTACATTACAACTACATACATCGTTAGAGTAACCAGAATAGTCAAACTACAATAACAATATATGCATGAAATGTGATGGCTTTGTTATATTAAAAGAGTGAAAGATTCAATCATACATACAACCATGACAACCACTATCCCCAATAGTGGAACATTATAGTCACTGTCACTTGCTGCTCTAAAGAGATGTACTCGCTCTACATTGTGGAGAAGCCAAGGCTCGTTACAATACACTCCAAGCTTTCTCTAAGTTATACCTATCAGAAGGTTGGCTCCCAAAATACCTTACAATGAGTTATGAGGTTTTATATATGGCAAAGGGTGGGGTGACCCTTGACATTCCCCTTTGTGACTCTTCAACTACCCTCATGACTCTTCAACTTACACATGATTGTTTACATTCTACTATTGACACTTGGTCTTTCACTTTACAACATGTTTACAATACAATCTGCACATGTACCCATGTGAGACAAAATTGGGCTTGAGTAAGCCATACAAGACATCACTGAGACTCAGATAACTGTGGGAAGACTAACTCATTGACATCCTCTTGGTGATCGATGGTGGTGAATTGATGCCAAGCTTGGAAGTCTACTATGGTGTCCGCGTACTCCATGGTGACATCATTTTGAAAGCAAACTATTGCCTTTGTTGCATCCGGGTACATTGATTTGGCACCTCTGTCCAACTCGTCATATAGCATGCCCATCATGGTCTTGAGTGTAGTTGGACCAACGACATACTAGTGCATAGTGTCTGCGCTCATCTGAAAATCTACACTAGTGGCTATGTGCATCAACTGCTCGAAGTACATGCCTAGAGCCAGTCGGACTCGGTTCTTTGCTTTCGCCTCGATGAGTGTGCCAATGGATGGGATTGCATGTGTGCGCACAATGACATCCATGCTCCTAAACACTCGTGCATGTGAAGCCTATAAGCTGGTGATGAGTTCTGGGAGTTCCTCATAGTTCCGGATCTGACTTCGGATGTGTGCCTTCAACTCCACTACTTTTGGATTCATCATCTTTGGCAAGTACAATGGGGATCCCTAGTACCTCATTGTCCATATCTGCATGTGATTGACAGTGGTGTGTAAGTCTATCAAGATGTGTGCTTTCTTAGCATAGCACTGTTGCCAACCATTAAGATGGACAACTGGCTTATGCATAGTGACAAACCTGAAGTACAACTTCTGCATGATTGTCTCAAGAGACGATACTTCATCAAGTATTGCTTTCTTCAACTCTACTCTGGCAGATGATGTAGATTGCTCTTCTCTCTACTTGACCGCTTGTAACTCCTTAGCCATGTGCTTGTTCTCAGCTATCAAGAATCTCACACTTGAGCTGATGGCTTCTGCATATGCCTTTGTAGCATCGGTCAATGTAGCTGGATGTCTACGCACATTGGACACAATCACTCGTTCTTGAAAATGGGCAGGAGATGCATGGACATCCAGACTGGGCACTTTGCATGTTTGCGTAACTCTGTGTTGTGACTCGTCAAAGGATATGTTGTGCACATCCGCTTCCAGATTGTCCTCAAGGATTTCAATATCTCCTTGATCGTTTGGGACTTGCTCTGTTCTCGGATCTGGTGAAGCCGGTGGAGTGACCTATGGGTCTTTGGGCATGAGGTATGTATCTTGATATTGCTTTGGCTGAACCACATCTGTGTCCATAAGTTTAATCTCCTAAGCAAAGTCTTGCTCCTGCGACTTCCCACCCTGTTTTCTATCTGCCAGCTCTTATGATTCAATAACCTATATTTGCGTAGTTTCATCAATATGTGCACATTACTCTTCTTGTTGTTCCTGTTCCTGTTGCGCTTCCTTATCCCTTCTATGTAGATCTTGTTCTTCCCTTAGTTGTTGCTTCACCTCCTGTAACTTCTTCTCTGCCTCCTCCAGTTTCTTCTTCTTCCTCTGTCTTTGCGCAATCCTTCTGTTGTCTTGCCACTTCTTTGCCTCAATCTCCAAAGCTTCTTTCAATACAAGTGGATCTGCCTTGAACTTGCACCTTTGCTCTGCCTCTACATTATCGGCAACCTTCCTCTTGCCTTTGTTGTGTGCAGGTTTGCTTCCCTCAGCTGTTGCTAATGTTGTTGCTCTCTGAAATGTTGTTGCCTTGTGCACTGCTAACCATTCTACAACCACTTTGACTAGTTCACTGAGCCTTGATGAGTTGTAGCAGTATCTCCATGGGTCTTCCTTGGGCCAATGACATGCCCCATGGATCTAAGGATGATACACTCTCGCACAGTGGTCCTCCACTAAGTGATGTGGGTCATATGGATTAAAACTTCTGGTGCCGAAGGTGAATCTCTTGAATTCCTCCGTCTCGGCAACAACATGCTTGAGACTCTGGATCTCATACAACCTGATCTGCAAAGGAAGAGCGGGCCAAGGTGCCTTCTTCCCATGCGGTCTCACTAAAAACCCTGTCGAGATGTGGTATGCAACCTCTTGCATGACTAGCTTATCCATGGAAAAATTCAGTAACACATGCAAAGCCTTCTCCACGTTGTACATTCAGATGAAGGTGCCAAGGGGTGAGGCATACCAATCTACTATGTTAACCAATTCCTCCATTGTTGCCTGTGACATGCAAGGTGGATCCTTCCCAAAGATCATCTTGTACACTGAGGTCACAAAGTGGTCTGATAGTTGTAGTATAACTCCACGGAAACTACACTCGGAGAACAACCTACAATATATGTGCACAGAGGTTTCTAAAGGTGTCCATGCCCAACCCAAGCCAAGGAACTGCTAACGGGCACAAATTACATCAAGCATGTAAGCAGACATGAAGAAATTTGCTTGCTGACCCTTGGGTGGATGTTGGGCATTTGTTACTTACCCCTTCCGCTGGAGAGCCAACATGTCAGACCAATTGAAAGGTCTTCCTTCGTTCGCCAACTGATCCAACACAATCACCCAACTCTGCGGGAAGGTTTTTGTACTCTCTTAGCCATATAAGCGACATGCGAAGATGACCAAGAACTGATAAGCCTTCCACAATGTCTTTGTCTTGTATACTTGGTTGGGTGTCGTCCTGAACTTAGACGACTCTCTTACCCAGGTCTTCAAGATGTCTCTTGAGTTTGCGTTGCTACTGAGATGGGTGAAGAGTGCATCCATTTGTTCACCGGTTGTGATAAGTGATACATCTCCTAAAAGTTCTCTGCCCTAAAGGTAGAAAGTTATGTTCTATTGCCATTGCTCAACACCATTGTCTCTGGATTAGTATGCGATACAATCCAGTGGATCATGTTTGCACATGGAAATGCAGGATACCTGCATGCAAACTGATACAATCCAGACTTGTGTATGTTGACATAAACTCTGCGATCCTCTAGATTCTCCTCAAAGGTGCCTGACAAGATGTCATTGATATCCTGCCATGTGATTTTGATCTCCTTGTCTATGAATATCTTAGTATCTGCATAGATGGGCAATCTCATAGACACTTGCTCGACCACATCTCAAGTTGCGCTCTCAGTGGTGTCCTTTGACCCTACTCTCTTAGAAGCCATTATACTCTACTGTTGAGAGACTGATGAACATCTGTGATACCTGGAGATGGAGCAACACTCATGGCAAGCAAATTGTCAGTTGAAAAGCCAAAATAACTCGAGGAATGACATGCAACACCCCTGGGTGACTGACTAGGAAATTTACGCAAGTTTCTCTAGGAGAGGCTGGGAGATTGACTGCTAGAACTGTGTAGAGCATAGGTCAGGCTGCCAGTGAGTTGATTGACTGTTGAAACTATGGAGAGCATAGTCCAGCTTGGCCTACTGAGGATTGGAACTGCGCAGTTCCAATCAGCATGATTGTTGCTCGGGAAATTGCACTGTGCAATCCCGGGGGCCAATTCAAGCACTGCCTCTTAAAATTGCGCAAAGAACAGTCTAGGAGGCCAGTGTGAGGTAGGCTCTGTGTAATTCCTGGGAGCAAGGAAAGGTATTCCATCCCATAAATGCACAGTGCAAGCCGAGCAAGGCAAGGTTCATGCCAAGGCAACTCAGACCCACCAATGGGCGACTGAAAATAGTAAGGACTAAATGCATGTGTGAAGATGGGTACAATCATGAGTGAATGAACATGCATGCAATCAGTAAGTGCATGCTTCAGTAATATGGGAAAACAACGAAGTGTGTGAAGCGAGTCGCCACAACAACAACTATAGTGCAAAAACAGTGTCATGCATGCGACAACAAGGAAATGCAATACAAAACTCAAAATGATGCTTCTACAAGTTAACATGCATTGAAATGACAACAAGTGTTTAACAAAACCAAGCAGACAACACTCACACAAACCGAAATACAAAAAGCAACAGAAAAGTAGCAAAAGAGATGAAAAGTGAACTTACCCGAAAAACATTGTGATGAGTGTGCCGAAGGTTCTTAGATGCGTTGGGAATGTTAGAGCTCCAAAATCAAAGTGAAGAATGAGCTCTGAAGCGTCGAATAAATAGTTTTGACAAGATCAAGGCTTACAAAGCGCATCCCACAAATCTAAGAAAAAGCAACACATTGCGGGAGGTTTCTAAAATGACTTTTGCATGTAACCCCCCAGATGCTAAAAATAGATCCCTAAAATCTAGGTATGATTTTTTTTTTTGCTTTTATGGGAAAAAGTTGCCTATGCATGCAAGGCAAGATTGCACAGTCTTCGAGGGAACCGGTCAACTTGTGAGCACAAGCAAAGGTCAATGATATGGGATGACTTCCACAGTTTCTGGGCTAAGTGGCTCTGGTTGCCCCTCAATCTCTGTGCAATTTCTGGACTGAATCCAAGGCTTCTAGTTAGAACTGTGCAAATTCTGAGAGCAAGCCCAGTGATGGGCTGCTCTTCGCAATTTTCTTGGGGAAGGAAGCCTGCCTAATCTGCATAATTCTGGAGAGCAGTGCTGGTTGCCAGGATGCACTGCAAAATTCTGAAGAGCAAGGTTGGTTGCCCTCCAGTCCTACGCAATTCTCTAAGTCAGCACAAGAACTGGTTGAAGACCAAGTCACAGGAAGTCAGCTTGTGGGTGAAAGGCAAACAAGTTCGCGAACACAATCTAATAAGCCAAAGAAACTCAACTGAAAGCATAAGTACTTGGGCAGTGCAAGACATCTTGCTAAAGATGGCTGGTAGGGAGGCTCCAAAACGAAGCTAAGGAAAAATTTTGGAGGATGGTTGTAGCCACTACAACAGATACCTTAGATACCATTCTCAAAATGAGGGGAGTATTGACCTTGAGTATCTTAGATACCATCCTCTAAATGAGGGCAAGTGTTCAATGGGTTTTCTCAAAATATTTATATAATAAAAAATAAATATTATCATTCTTTTTTTAAAATAATGGAGTTTAAAAAAATCCTTAAATATCTCCTAACTATACTTTGTGAACCTCCTCTATAAATTAAATATATCCTAATTATATTTTGTGAACATCTTCTATAAATTTTCCATAGATATTGCTCAACCTTCCCCTTCTCATTTAGCCATGAATATTGTTCAATCTTCTCCTTCTTTTGGGCGTGTTGTGCTTGGAATAGTTTTTATAACTATAAAATCACATTTTATATTGTATGTACCCTACATTGGTTGCGAGATTTACTTGTGACAACACATAAGTGACAATATACCATAATTATTATATAAATGGAGGTCTTTACAAATGACTGTCTCTCCTTATAAATGGTTAAATAATTTTAGGACGGATGTATATGCTTAATTGACCTTAATGTAATGAGATTAGAAAATATAGAAATAATGATATATATTAAATTAAATTTTATTGACCTTAATGTAATGAAATTAGAAAATATAGAAATAATGATATATATTAAATTAAATTTTAATTGACCTTAATCTAACAAATTTAAAAAATGAAATATAGAATAATATACATATTAATTAAAGTTTTATTACATTGGGTATAAAAAGACAATAAATTGAAACTATATTATAATGAAACAAAGATAAATAAATGACTTATCCTTAAAAGTAAAGTTTTATGAGCAAAGTTCTCATCAAAATGTGAAACTCTAAAA
>APFE031524331.1:67988-86788 GCA_000404065.3 Pinus taeda
ACAAATATCTCAAAAATTAGTTAGATCCCTAATCTACTCATAAGTGCAAAGTTCCATAAGTAAATTTCCCTTCACAAAGTTTCATAAATATTTTTCCCTTCCTACAAAATTGGAAAAATGCCAAATTAGAAAATTGAAAAATTTATATTTAAAAACAAATATACCAAATTATGCAATTTTTATAAAGATCCATTAAAATATATTAATATATATTAATTTTTCTTTCATTGAAATATTAAATTTGATAGGAACTTGTGTCTCCATGTTAATTTTTTTATTATTAATAATATAAATATGGAATTGGTAGAATCTCAATAGATATCGGGTTAGGCTATGTACCAAATCGATCACACGTTGAATCATTTAAATATCGCGTGTCAATATCGATCCTTGTAACTAGTGAGGGCAAATGTAATGAAGTGGGCATGTGACCCCACGGAAGTGGAAACAACGGTACACGTGATTAGAAAAAGACATCAGTTAACATTGGTCACTTACATGATATTTTTACGCCTGAGTAATATAGTGGAAAATAAATAAATTAATTAAAAAATATATATCCTCCTTACTACTTAGTAATAAAGTGGAAATTAAGTATTATAAATAAATCTTCCTTACTACTTAGTGATATGGATTCCATTTATCCGTCCATGCACCACTTTCCCTTTAAGGGACCACTCAATATAATACTAAACCAATAACTTACTAATACGTAATAAGCATTAATCAAAACACGGTAATTTAGGTTGGGTGGGTTAGGTTAGGCGCATCTCTGAAAAAAAGGTTAGGTTATTAGGTTAGGTGCATGTACGGGCTTAGTTGAGATAAACTCTTAAATTTCAAAACATGCCGAGGGCAACTTTGTATGATAAAATGAGGGCAATTTTGTAAAATAAAATGATTATTTTGCTCATTGATTATTTTTATCAAAAAAGTAATAATGTAAAGTATAATATAATATGTTTTTTTATGAGTATTAGTGGAATATTGGGTTTTCAGATATATCTGTATTACTTTTGTTTCCTCTACAGATTAGGAAGTATCTTTCATATTAGACTATGCAGATATATTTGGACTTTTCATATTAGACTATTCAGATGTATTTAGACTTTATATCATTATCTAACATAATACAATCAAGCTTTTTTAGTACTAAAAAATTATAATAAATATAAAATTGATTAATCATATGCAGCAAAGATAAAATAAATTCCGTAATCATTTTTTAAATGCTTTACCATCACTATTTCTCCCATCACAAATCAAATCTGATAATCTGTAATGAACTTAAACCACTTAACCCAAAAACATTAGGCGGTCTTTTGCTCACAGTATAGTCTAATGTCCATGAGCTATATCTAATACTTGCATATAATTAAGTAATGTAAACAGAGGATTAGGATCCTAAAATAGTTATTAACCACTGTAACACGATCTGCCGGCATTATCAAAGCTATCGCCATTTTTCTTTTCATGAATGAATTTCTTTATTGGGGGAGGTTATAAAAAGTACAAGAGCATATTTAGTGAAGTTGTATGGTTTCATGATTAAGATATAAGTAAAAAAGGATATATGTTGTGAATCTTTTAAGAATGTCGGATTTGCCATATATCTTAATATTAAAAAGGAACAAAGTCCAAAGTGCAAAATGATACTGTGTCGGACAGACAAGATATGTTAATCTAAGAAGACAATAAGGACCAAAGTGGAAAATAATATTGAATAGTCTAAATTAAAGGAAAAACTATTTGATATGAAGTTTAAAATTTGGATTTGAAATTATATTATTATTGTTGTTATGTGAAGATAAACTTTTATCATAATTTTTTAATGGTAGAACAGAATATTAACATATGCTTTTTATTATTAATTTTTTGTTGTTGTTATTATTATTATTATTATTATATTAATTTAAATATATATATATAATTAAATGTGAAAAAATATATTATAATAATTATAATTATTTTAAATATTATAAAAAATAAATATGATAATTATATATGTTTTTTAATATAATTTTATAAAGGTTTTAATAATTGAGGTTTTATAATAAGTAATTAAATTTATTGTGAATTTGTTAAGGTTTAAATTTTTATTGAATTTTTACATTTGATTATGGAAGAGAATGCCTATTCTCAATATGATGTTAACGTAAGAAGTTCGTAGACACTTTAAATCTGTCTAAAAGATCACACCTTATGTAGAGTAGATTCACTAAGTGTTTGGATGTTATATCACTCGACAACGGAGCAGTTGCAAAGGATGGAGGTTTAGGGTTTCCACTACATACATCTTTCATTATTAGTGAGGGGGATTTGAGGTTAGGGAGTCCACCTCCATGTCAAGTCTAGAGGAGGAAGTGATAAACTATTCAGAGGACCCATTGGAGGGCTAGTAAATATGGACTAGCCCAAAACTAAACCCTCTCGATGCTAGGTTGGGTCAACAGAAACTCATTTTTTCGAAGTCTAATCTATTGGAAGAAGAGAGGGTCGCTAATGTTGAGAAGTTGGCATGGGCCTTATCTGATTATGCTACACGAGTTAGAGATTTGACAGAGTATAAGTGGTTGATTTTAGGTGATGTATTCACTGTGAATCATAACCATCAATCAAGAAACCCTACGAATAGTTGTGCCAAGTCAAATATACAAGACATTTGGCCATTATCCCAATGGACTAGTAAGCAAGAGGATTTTAGGAAAGAAAATAATATACAATGACATATCTATGCTAGAAGAGAAGTGTAATGACATTGCTCCACAATTTTATGGCTTAGAAACCAATTTCAAGTATAGAAAAGTTAGGTTTCGTGGGAAATCAATTGAATTTTAATCTCATTAGTGGCTCTACAATTTCAATCTTAGATAAGATAAGATATGATAATTTTATTAATGTTTGGCGAATTACCATAATAGTATGTCAATGGGGTCAAAGAACACAAACCATATAAATACAACGTGGGAGTGCAAGTGTAACTCCTAGAAAATGATGAAAATAATATAAAGTAGCAAAAGTGAAGAAATGTGTCAAGGCAAAACAAGAACTGGTCAATTTACTCCTGGGCGGGAAGACAAAGGTAAACAAGATTATTGGGATGGAAAACCTGGTGATAGTGAGTCAATTTTCAGGTAGGATAATGAATATTAAATCCTTGAAATTATGGACAGATAAAATTTGAACCTATTTTAGGTTATAATTCATATGCCCTTTTATTGGTAAGAGGATGGATGGTCTTGACTTTCCAGACTCTACGAAAGCTAAAATTAACCTACATAAAAAATGGAAATGTGGAGCCTAACCACTCTTCCTTAAGAAATGAAATATCAATGTTGACATTAGATCTACGAGTGGTTATTTTGTCAATATCCCAAGGCTTATGTTGGTTTTGTGGTCAAAGGCATTTCAAGGAAATTGAGAATGCACTTTGCACCTATTATGAAGCAAACATGTCTTTCAAAGACATTGGTTACCTAGGTATTTCTCATGCCCTAGTTAGATTGGACATTAGCAAAAATTTGGTGCAAACTATGGATAAGGATTGGATAGAATCAATATTGGTTAAAAATAGACTAGGTATGCATGCCCTTCAAATGTGTTTGTTAGCATTGCTATGTAACCTAATAGTGGAGTGCTCTTTCACTTTCAAAGAAAATATTTTGACATTGATGACAAGGATGCCCTAGTGGTGAAGAATATAAATATGAGGATATAATCGAATCTACGGGGGAATTAGCACCACACATTTTCTAAAGAAGGGGCTTTTGGGAGTGTTATCTCAATCATCAAACACCAACCAAATTAAGGAATAATCAATGGAAGCCATTCGTACAAGAAAGGAAGGATTGCGTATTTTAGGTAAGATTTCATTCTCTCCATATTTGAATAAAAGGAAATCAAATGAAAATCTTATTTTTGGGACATGGGTTTTCATTATGGAAATAAGAAAATTGAACTTTTGAAGGATTCCATAGAAAGTCTCTTGGGAATAAATATCCCTAAGCCTCCACCACTTATCCTTATTCTTGGGGTAGAATAGGCCAATAGAAGGGACCATGGGATTAAAGCCCTTGGTCATTATTGGAAAAATATTAGAAAGTATGAAGACCAATAAAAGTCTCCCTTCAATCAAATTATCAAAATATAATCTCAAACCAAGGGTTACAGGAAAGCAATTATGTAGTAGATCTAACCTACAAATATATGAAAATAGAAAATAGGCCTAGAAATAACAAGCTCGATCCAATAATATAACATGAAAATGCTTCTTTATTGATAAAAACCCTTGAGGTAGGGTAACACCATAAAATCACTCCTTAAGGAAGGAGAACACTCCACAAACCATATGCTTGCCAATACAATAATCATTGACCTCTCTCAATGGGGAGTCTCTAGCCTCTATATAGGCTTCATACATACAATACCATGGGTCTCTCAATATCGTATATCTAATAAAATGAGCTTATCACATTTTTCCTAACTACTTGTGGTCCCTTACATGATGGGGGTTAACCACTTTATTTATTAACTATGGCCCAACACATTATTACATTATTCCCTTGGGTACTCCCCTCTGTACCCCACAATATCCCCCCTAGGTATACTACATTCCACCCCCCTTAAACATGTTTCGTCCCCGAAACATAAGAAGAACACAAATAATAAGATCTACTCAAAAGAGTAGTCCACTGGTACCATGCAGTAGATATGACATAATACCACTTGTAGTAGATCTGACCTACAAATATATGAAAATAGAAAATAGGCCCAGAAATAACAAGATCGATCCAATAATATAATATGAAAATGCTTCTTTATTGATAAAAACCCTTGAGGTAGGGTAACACCATACAATTACTCTTTAAGGAAGTAGAACACTCCACAAGCCATATGCTTGCCAATACAATAATCCTTGACATATCTCAATGGGGAGTCTCTAGCCTCTATATAGGCTTCATACATACAATACCATGGGTCTCTCAATACCATATATCTAATACAATGGGCTTATCACATTGTTCCTAACTATTTGTGGTCCCTTACATGATGCGAGTTAGCTACTTTATTTATTAACTATGGCCCATCACATTATTACATTATTCCTTTGGGTACCTCCCTATGTACCTCATAATATCCCCTCTATGTATACTACATTCCACCCTCCTTAAACATGTTTCGTCCCTGAAACATAAGAAGAACACAAATAATAAGATCTACTCAAAAGAGTAGTCCACTGGTACCATGCACATGCATCTAGCCATCCCAGAGACAAGTGATTACTCAATCTAGTCGGTGCATCACATGCCTGAGATGGGAGTTGATCTTGGCAGTTCCTCTATGTTGATATGTTGTGGGTGGATCATCACACCTCTCTATCTGTCGTGCATTGGTTGTTGTCCTTGTTGCTAATTCGTTTCCATCTTGTTGGATGTTTTCTTGCTGGGTGATGTGGGTGGTGATATGTTGAAGATTTAATCAATGGTGTATCTTTCTTTAATTCACCACCTAATGGAGCCTGATTGGTATTTGATACCTGTTGCGGTGCCTGTGGTTGTTGCTTATCTTCCAAAATTACTTCAACCACTGACTCCTCATTTGATGTGTCAGTACTTGCAACATTTTCTGCTTCAACCTCCTTGGACTCTACCTATTTATTGATGGAAATATCCTGTAATATAATTTTCTTCTTTTTATACCAGATCTTCAGGAATTTCTTCTGCACATTAATATTGATAGTACCAACAGATTCCATCCAAGGTCATCCCAAAACAACACCCACATTAGCCATATCTAAAGCATAAAAATCAGAATGCAATACATACTTATTCATAGAATCTTCAAATCTTTATAAACTTACACCTCCTCATTATTAACCTATGTGTGCGCCATTTGCTTGGTTGGGACTTGCAATCTTTTAGCCAAATAAACATTAATAAAATTATACTTGCAACTAAGATTGATAGAAACGATGGCCTTCTCCTTCTGAATACATCCATGAACCTGTAATAAGGAGATACCATCAGAAAATAACTCCTTATGTGTCCCATTTGCCTACTTTCTAGCACGAGACCATTTGTCCAAAAGGACTTTTTCAAATTCTTGATTAGGAAGGCTGAGCAATTTCTTGTTGTCAAGTGAGTTCCACCTTTTGGCCGCCCCATCTTTAAAATGAAGCCATGACATCCATTTCCAAAGGTTCAGATATATTGACTTAAGATATTTTAAGAATTCTTTAATAGTAGTACCATTATCTTTTCCTGTAAAAAACATCTTGCTAGAAGCAATGAAGTAGAATGAGGGTTTTGAAAAAAAAAATACCTACTTTATGCGGCAAATTTAGAAGGGCCATAAATTTGTCAATATGGCTCAAAAACCTTATTATAACCTATTTTATGAAATGGAACGACCATTCTACATCTTCTTAAATGATAGAAATCTCGATTTGGGCACTTTGGAATTTCAGGTTCACGCTGAAACTATCCCGCTGTCATAAAAATTTATGAAAAAAGCATTGATTTTAAATTAACGATATCTCCCTCATCCAGACTCTGATTCGATCGATTTTTTTTCAAATTGGGTCATTTTTCAAGAGGAGATCAGATCAACAATATGGTTTCTTAAATTCTACACAAAACTTCGAAAATTGATAGGGGAACCATCGTTCATGAATTATGGTCAGCAAAATTTCTGCAACATAAATGATTTTAAATCAATGATATCTCCCTCATCCAGACTCCAATTCAACATTTTTTTTTTTTGATATTAGGTATTTTTTTACAAAGAATCTAGATATGGTGTTTTTGTTTGCAAATTTTGCATCAAAAGTTTTAGATATGGTCTGAAAACTCGTCGCCCAAAAATTCCCACAAAAAATGAAAAGAAAATTGCTCCCCATCTTCACCCAAGAAAGTGCTCTAATCCCACTTCTAGTAGATCTAACCTACAAATATATAAAAATAGAAAATAAGCCCATAAATAACAAGATCGATCCAATAATATAACATGAAAATGCTTCTTTATTGATAAAAACCCTTGAGGTAGGGTAACACCATACAATCACTCCTTAAGGAAGGAAAACACTCCACAATGGGGAGCCTCTAGCCTCTATATAGGCTTCATGCATACAATATCATGGGTCTCTCAATACCATATATCTAATACAATGGGCTTACCACATTATTCCTAACTATTTTTTGTCCCTTACATGATGCGGGTTAACCACTTTATTTATTAACTATGGCCCATCACATTATGACATTATTCCTTTGGGTACCTGCCTATATACCCCATAATATCCCCCTAGGTAAACTACAAGTTATTATTAATTGGGGCTCTTAGAGAAAATACACCAAAAGATGGCTCAAAATGATTATGATGACTTTAAATTGTCAAGGGTTAGTCATCCCCTAAAAAAAAAACTATCTTTAAAAGATTGGCAGATCCATTCAATTCCTCTATCATTATTCTTTAAGAACTTGAGATTAATGGGAGCCAAAATTACTTAGGATTTGTTAGAAAATTTTACAAGATGGAAATTTAGCTATATTGATGTTACAGGGAGGTTATGGGGGAGCATTAGCATTATGTGGTGGAAGAAGTGTTATTTTGTGCTTTCAAATTCCTAGGCTTTTACTTCATGACTAGGGACAAATTTATTTTCTCTAGACTTGGAAAACAAATTTAAATTTTGAATGTATATTTTTTGTACATGAGCATAGTGGATTATTAAGACATATTCTTCAATAAAAATTGCTCACCCTCTGGTTTAGTGTTTCTGGGAACATGTCTAAACTTTACTCTAGAAACCTTAGAAATTTTGGGACTAGCAACTCATCATGAATGTATTTTAGGTTACCTTTTGAAAAAATCAAAACTAGATATATTAGACGTGGAACCCACAAAGTTCACCCCTACCTAGACCAACAAAGAACTAGGAGGCTCATATAGCAAGAGACTTGATCATTTCTTGATAAATGAGCAATTTCTTAACGAAGCAAATATAATTAAACAATGGGTCTTGTTACCCCTCATTTTAGTGAGCGTACATATGCACATTTTCATTTTTTGCAAGCACCATTGTAATCCCAAAAAATGCAAGTGAAAAGCCTTGTAGACCATGGGGAGGTAATGTATTATAGTATCCTAGGTCCATTATGGTTGATCATGTCCAATCTCGTTATTATCCACTATCAGTTATTTTCGTCTTATAGAATATCATAGGACTTAGGGTGAATCTTCCTATACTCATGGTTTAGATGAACCATTGGTTTTGTAGAGATGATTGTACATTCTAGGGCTAGTCCAACCACATGTCTCGTGTGCACACGTGTCTTTTTCACATGGTTGTTTTATTAAGTTTGTATGCATTCTTGGGCCTCGGTATATTCTTCATAGCTTAGTTTTTCCACATGGAAGTCTCACATTTCACAATTGCCAAGGAAATTTGTGGATCCCTATGTACATGGTCTCGAGGGTCAAAAGTCAAGGAAGGCTCAAAGTGCTCATCATAATTTATACTTGATGTGCCTCTTGAAATTTTTAATAAATGTCAATGCAATAAAGGACATATTCTCAATCAAAGAGGGTCATCCTCATTTTGTGGTACATGTGGACCCTTTTAAGGAAAAAAAGGGTCCAATATTGGTCAAACAAGGCAAGCAAGGTATCAAAAGGTGTCTACAATTTTTCGCAATATAACCCATGTCTTGAAATTGGTAAATCAAGAAAGGCACTAGAGATCTATACTTGGAGCTATCTTTTCAAAGGGAAACCACATGTGTGAAGGCTAGGAGAGCCTTCAAAACAATTTAGAGTGAAAGATAGACCAAGTTAATGAAGGAAAAGGTTTAAATTACTCAATCAGAAAACAAAGTAACAAGGAAAAGGGTAAAATGGGATCTATAATCAAGTCAAAGGACCAAATCAACCTTAAAAGAGAAGTCGTGGGACATCCCAAAAGAGATGTTGAGCAAGGAAAGAAAACCATTAGGCCTCCTAAGGAATCTAAAAATTATTTCAAGTTATTTCAAGCCAATTCTGAGTGGAACGTTGCAACTTTAAGGGAAGTCATTCTCTTATGTTTGACATCACTTTATTTGTTGGGGGTTTTTCTATTCATTTTTGAGCTTGGAAAGTCATTCCCATGCTTCATGGAAGTTGCTTGACTTGTAGTATGGGCATGGGCCTTCACTTGAGGCATATTTTGAAGGTTAATCAACATTATATGAGGCTTTATTAGAGCTACTTATGAAGCTACCTCCTGCTTTGGAGAATTTTATCACCTCTCTTATGAGGGTTTCAAGCAATGCAAACATAATTATTGTAATGACTTCGTCTTTAGTCTGTGGATTCCAAGTAAAATCATTATTTTGGGAGAGGATTTCAAACTAACTCTTTTTTTTTTTTTTATAAGGCTAATCCCTCACCTTATTTGTGTGTTGTGCAAATGTGAGATCATTACACCATATTAAGAACTTCATTTGGTGCAAACATGTCGTCTTTTGGATTGGCTATTCTATTCTTCTCTTCTTGATTTTATTATTAGATATTGTGCTTCAATAAGAATTTTTGCAAGTTTTTTCCAAGTTAAACAAATCTATTGGATCGATCCATTAAGGGACTACTAAGTCACATGGAGGAAGAAGTATAGGTCATTAGGTCTCACTTCATCCTTGTTGAGGTTAGGATTTTGAAAGTTTCATTGCTGGGAAAACCCTTATAGGGGGTTCCTCCTTCAAGGACAAGAGTTCTCTTAGTCTCGTATTTGATCCATTTAGTCAAATGTATTTCACAAAGAAATCACTCTTAGTTGGATTTGGGCACTAATCAATATCTTATACAACAATGGGGGTGGCTAGTCCAAGAATCCAAACTCACTTCTTTTCCCAAAAAAAAATAAGGCCAATTTGAAGGGGTTGTGATCACAATCCAACATTGGAAGTGGTAATTAGAAGGGAAAGGTAAGCTTCACTTCAACTCCATTATTTTCAAAATCCTAAATCTTTTTCAAAAATTATAATATTCAAAAGGAAAAAATAAAAATAAAATAAATAAATATATATATATATATATATATAACCAAAAAAATGCACTGGCTTGGGCTAAAATTCATACTTTTCACCTAGTTCTTTCACTTGGGTTTCTTTTAAGGCATATATAATTGGCCCAATCAAGGTATAGTTTCTTGTATTGTGCCAAAAGCGTTGATTATAAGCAATTCAAGTGGTTGTACAAGGGTTTTCAAGGTCTGTAATTTCTATTTATATCAATATATTCACAAGGTAAGTAAAACCATTCCAAAAGGGTTTTGAACTTAAAGGTACACCTCTTCAAACCCTTTCATTTTATTCTTTTGGGTTGTATTTGAACGTTTTTAGAAGTGAGAAATTAATGTCCAACTCACTGAAAATAAAAATGTGTAATAATAGAAATGTGGGTTTTAACCCTTGTGGGGATGTGACCCCTCAAATTGAGTAAATTCTAGATTTGAATATCTCTCTTATTAGTCATTGTTTTGAAGTGCTTGGAGGTTCACTTATTTCATTTTTCAATACCCTAACACTTCCAAACCATAGCCACATCCGTCTTGATCATTTTGGGGCTTGTGGGTGGCCACAAAGTGGGTTATAACCCGTTGCTTTCTACATTTTCTTGCATATTTGCAAGTCTGAAATTGCAAGGCAACAAACAATTTCTTCATTTTCGTCCATATACTAAGGTATCTATCAAGGTAGTTCATTTCAATATTGGCAAGGGCTCTTCACACTCAACCTTCGTAACATCTTTAAGGTATATTTATTATTGGTTTGAGTGTTGCTCTTCACTAGTATGTAGTTCTATACAATAAGAAATCATCTTCATATCAACAAGTTCCCTAAAATAACTCCTAGACTTCATCACCCAATAGGAATTACAAGGCATTGGTTTATTAACCTATGGTGGAGATTTTTGTGATTGTAAGGAAGCCTCCCATGGTTTCATAGGAGTTGTTCTAAAGAATGGGGACTCATGCCAATGAGACTTCTTTTGTGTGGTGTCACCCTATCATCTTGTCAAATGTTAACAAGACTACTAATTTTGTCAATAACATGTCTCTTTAGAAGAGAACTCAAACCATCATCAACCATACTGGAAGTATCTCTTGCATAGGAGAAACCTACTATCCCTTTCAAATTTAATCTAGAATGGGTGAAGGAAGAGGAGTTCATCAATAAGTTAAAATAGTTATGGGTGTCATTCAATGGAATTTTGATAAAATCTACACCCATTTATTTCCATCAAAATATAAAAATGGCCAAAAAGATAGCTATAAGATGGGTAAAGGACGAAAAGTAGAAGAATGAAAAATCTTTAGGGATGTGGAGGAATCTTTGGAAACACAATATACTACAATATATTTTAAATACTTAATAGAGGAATAGAAGACAAAAGTAAAAAGGTTATGGGACAAATAGAGGAAATTACATCTGCAAAAAGAAATAAATGGAGCCTCAAAAGTAGAGCCTTATGGCATTAGGCAAGAGATGACAACACCAATTTTTTCCATAGATATGTAAATTGGAAGAAGAATATTAACTCAATCTAGAAAATAGAAACAAAATATGGTACATTGGAAACAAATTTAAGGAGATAGAAAATTAATGTGTATATTACTTTTCATCTCTCTTCAAAGAAGGAACTCAAGTCACCATTGTTGAGGTTATAAAAATGTCAAATTCTTTCCCAAGGTTTGTAAATTCTAAGGACAACCAAGCATAGCAAAGGAAATTGGGAAATAATAATTGTATTTGATTCTTCAAAGTTTCTAGAGGAACAAAATCCCAAGGCTGAATGGCCTAATCATGAATTTTCTTATTGTGTTCTTTGAGTTTATAAGAGAAAATTTTAAGGGTGGTTGAGGCTTCTAGAACAATAGGAAATATGCCTAGAGCTTTCACTACTACCTTTCTTGAAATGATTTCAAAAAATGACAATCCTTCATTATTTCAAATATAGAACAATTTCTTTATGCCATTGTATATACAAAATCATTTCCAAGGTAGTTGCCAGGAGATTAAAGAAGGTGTTGTCAATGGAAATCTTTTAAGATAGTCTGGATACTTAGAAGGAAAACAAATTCATGAGGCTATATGGATTTCTCATGTAGGAATCCATTCCATCGAAATTAGGAATGAAAAGTCAATGATGGTGAAAATGTGCCTTTCCAAAGCTTATGATGGGCTAAGCTAGCTTTATCTCATGTTTATTCTTATTCATGTAGGATTTGTCACCATCTGTAGTATGAGTAATGAATTTATAACACCTACCTCTTTTGTTGTGATGATTAATGGGCCAACATCACCATTCTTCAAGCTATGAAGAGGCTTAATATACGTATGTATCCTTATCCCCTCTCCTTTTCCTCTTAATTATTGAAGGATTGAATATGTTTCTAAGGAAGGACTTAGACAATGGAAGTTTTAAACGGGTTATCACCAATCAATCCTATAACATTACACATCTTTTTGTTGATGAAATCCTAATTTTTTTTTTATGAGGGATCAAGAAATTTTGTAGAGAATTTTAAGGTCACAAGTGTTGTTAAGGGACATTTTTTAAGACAATCTAGGTACTTAAAAGGAAAACAAATTCATGAGGCTATATGGATTGCTCAGGCATGAATCCATTCCATCAAAATCAGGAACGAAAAGTTGTTGGTGAAAATGTACCTTTCCAAAGCTTATGATAGGATAAGCTAGCTTTATCACATGCTTATTCTTATTCATGTAGGGTTTTTCACCATCGGTAGTATGGGTAATGAATTTATAATGCCTACCTCTATTGTTGTGATGGTTAATGGGGCAACATCACCCTTCTTCAAGCTAGGAAAAGGCTTAAGATCAGGATGTACCCTTATCCCCTCTCCTTTTCCTCTTAATTTTTGAAGGATAGAACATGTTACTAAGAGAGGATTTAGACAATGGAAATTTTAAAGCGGTTATCTCTAGTCAACCCTATAACATTACACATCTTCTTTTTGTTGATGAAATCTTAATTTTTTGTGAGGGATAAAGAAAGGTTGTAGAGAAGTTTAAGGTCACAATGGATTTATTTTGGAAGACAATAAGAATGAAAATAAATCCAGAGAATCAACCCTCTCACTATAGGGTTTTCCTAAGTACAAAACAAATTATATCTCACAAATTCTTCTTTCCAAATGTACAAACCTAGACATGGGATTAAAGTACTTAGGCTTCCATTTGAAGCCAAACATGTATAAATAAACAAAATAAAATAAATGGATCGTTAATGGCTAACAAAAAAAGTGAAAAAGAGGATAAATACATGATGTAATCGGTGGATCTCTTGAAGAGGATGCCTTGTACTGGTAAAAATTGTGTTAGAAGCAATACTTGTTTTTTAAATGTCTATGGCATAGCTCCTAAAAGGGGTCATGGAAGTCATTAGGAATATATTCTATAGATATATTTTGTATAGGGACAATAAGAAAAGAGGCTTTACTCCAACCTCATGGAAGAAACTAGCCATTCTAAAAAAAATGGAGGATGGGGATTTAAAAAATGATTCTTATTAAAAGCATTCGACAACAAAATATATGTGAAGGTTATGTCAAGGGACTAGTCTATGGGTTCATCTAATTAAAGTAAAATAAATTACACCATATATAGTGGAGGAATGGGTTAGAAAACCTCCAAAGCAAGCACAAAATCTATCAATGATGTGGAAAGTGCTAATATCTAGTTTCCATTTGGTGGATAGTTGGTTAGTATGGAAAACTAGCAAATGTGATTGAGTTTAGATAGGACTAGATCCACGGGTGGTAAATACAGGGAGACATAGATTTTCATAACAATTGATTTTGGACATAGAAAACAAAGGTTGCGTAATGCTAAGACAGGATGCCAAGAAGCAAAGATCAAACATATGGACACAATAATGGATGACCTGGAGGGAGTTATGTATTAAGGAAGAGTTTGTTGTTGAATGGCAATGGTACATAGGTTTGTTTTAAGACAACAATGTCAGAATCATAGAGGAGGATGATCAACTATTATGGTCCCTAAAACCTTCAGGGGATTATGTGTGAAAAGTAGGTTATACAACACTTGTTGAGGGAGGAAGAGAGGAACAATATGAATGGGGGTGGAAAATATTATGGAAACTTAAATGTACAATCAAATAAAAAATATTGTGGTTGATATTAAACAATAGTGTTACTACTTGGGACATCCTATTGAAAAGGGCATTTGTTGGTCCTAGATGGTGTGGTTTATGTCACAAAGTAGAAGAAACAAATCACATATCACAATGCCTTGGTCTTTTACAAAGGATGTGTGGAAGGAAGTGGAGAGGATGATAGGGATCCAAATTGTTTAGTTATGTGAGGGTGTTAAAGTGGCTTTAAGGTTATGGTATGTTAACAAGTATACTAAAAATATTATAGCTCTTTCCTTAAACAATGTGTGGGGACTTTGGTTGGTAAGGAACTTGAAAATATTTGAAGGAAAAGAGACTTTACTATAAAAATGTGTTGTGCAAGCTCTAAATATATTGACTGCATTCCTTCAAACTCAAGAGAAGCAACCATCACTTGGTCATCTAGAAGAGATAATATATATGAAATTTTCATACGCATACTTTGATGGTGCCTCTGAGGGGACCCCACCTAGGGGTGGAGTAGTAGGAATTCTCTTTTTATCACAGAATCCTAGTTTTTCAAAGCTAGAATTGGGCCATAAAAATATAATTTTGTGAGTAGATGACCCTTGAACTAGCTTTAAAAATGGTCAATAATCAAAAGTTTCTCATATTCAAATATATGGCAATTCACAACTTCTTATACATTGGATGTAGAAGAAAATAACATTGACCCTTGGACTTTGGTTGGCAAGCAACCTAGAACTATTTGAAGGAAAGGAGACGTTATTGTAAAAATCATTGTACAAGCTCTAAACATTTTGAATGCATTCCCTCAACCTCAAGAGAAGCAATCATCACTTGATCATCTAGAAGAGATAATATATATGAACTTTTCATGGGAATATTTTAATGGTGCCTCTCAGGAGCCCCACCTAGGGGTGGAGTAGTAGGAATTCCCTTTTTATCACAAAATCCTAGTTTTTCAAAGCTAGAATTAGGCCAAAAATAAATATTTTTTGTGAGTGGGTGACCCATTGAACTGACTTTAAAATTGGCCAAATAATCAAAAGTTTCTCATATTCAAATATATGGTAATTCACTACTTCTTATACATTGGATGTAGAAGGAAATAACATTGAAAAACTTTACTTTACAACATTTGTTGAATGAACTACAAGTATTGTTACCAACTTCCTCATAAATATCTTTTACAGACATCTACATAGATAAGAATATGATTGATGATGAACTCTCCAAAATTGGTTTAGAGTAGAATCAAGGAATTTTGTTAATAACTATTGAACAAGAAAAAAACAATATAAACATAAGTATTGGGTATACTTCTATTTATTTTCTTATATTTTTTTGTTTAGTGCAAAGAAAGCAATACTATAAAATAATACTATAAAATTGTACATGTTTAATTAATAATGAAAATTTATTTTTGTGCAAGTTAAAATTATTTAGGATAGGATGAAATAATTCATAAATAAAACTAAACTAATCTTGAAAATAATTTATTGAATGCATAAATGATTTCCTATATAAAATCTTTCGTAAAAATTATAAGATAACTTATAAATAAAGTTATATCAAAATTGAAAATGCTCTATTAAAATATAATATACGTGAGCTAATCTCCAAGGCTAGTAAAGTTCGGGTTCTATGCTTTTACAAGCATGCATTAAGGGCTATGGGCTTAACGAAATAGAAACTTCCCAAGGGAATGATAGATTTGTTCGAGAATTTGATCCGGGCCTCCATAGAAACACGAAGATTGAGTTCCAACCAGTGATTGGAAAACGTGAGCCATATGCTCGAAGACAGAAAATCACAGAACACCTTAAGAAAAATTAAAGCTCTATGCAGATAAAGGCAACCTAACCAAAGCTTGTATCACAAGTAAGCTCTAACAAATAATTGATCAATACATTCGCAGAACCTAGCTGCATACTATCAGAAAAGTCTGTCATAGAAAAGATAGATTCCGTCTGCTTAATTAAATTGCTTTTAATTTTTAGATGATCTGCTCATCAATGCGGGAATCAGTGGTCTTTTTGATAATTTCCGCAGAACATACTTTATTCCTTTAAAGGAAGTGCAGAACATACTTTATTCCTTTAAAGGAAGTGATTCTGATCTGTATGACACTCATTTTAGATACTACTGACTTCCAGCAACTGTGAAAATCTTTTACAGGTTTTCAAACTAAACAATAAGAAATTCTTTGAATAAATAAAAATTACGACAATGAACGGCATACCTCGAAAAATATTCCAAATAGAGTGGAAGGAATCTGTCTGCCGGACTCTCCTGCTTCCACGTTGAGAGAAATCGTCTGGTTCTCCTGCTGCGCACCAACTCCAGGCACAGCGCACCATATGACAACAAAGGACATCAAATGCCTCAGAATTCCATACACTTTTTCCATGTTCAGATTTTAACCAGCAATAATAGCAAGAACACACACGCCAGAACAAAGCCGAGAAGCTCGAAACTCAGTTCAACTCGTAAAGTGCCTGACCACAAAATTGATACAAATACAGCAATCTTAGCATTCAGACAACATTATACACGAAAATATGTCTATTCAGGACCTCAAATTACAAGACAGACACTCGAAATACAATCTTTAAAGATTTCGAAGGTTTCCGGTACAAGACAGACACTCGAAATACAATCTTTAAAGATTTCGAAGGTTTCCGTGTTAAATCCGTCTACACTTCTTTAAATTCTTTAAATTCTTGCCGAAAAATTCTGAAGCTGTTGCTTACAACCGTATTCCCTGAAATTCGTGCATAGAAAATGAAAGATTTAACCAGAAACTCGTGAGCTTCAACGGCTACTTTTCAAATCAGAGCACTCTTTCTGCTCCCAGTGCAGTTAAATTTGCAGCTTAAAGGAACATCTTAAGTCCGCTGTGTTCCCTCCCAGACCAATGCGAGGAGATTTATAGGGGCAATCTGGCGGAAAATGGCTTTAACCTCAAATGAAGGAAGGATACGTATGGAAATCTAGGCTTTTACGTTTGGCGGAGCCCTTCGGCGCCTTTCTCTGGCCAGGAAGGGCACTCATTACGGAAAGCTTAAGAACTCATTCATTCGGCGTTGGGTATAAGTATACGAGTTAAATCAGGCTTGCGATGACTCATTCTTCCAAGAATCCTGCAATAGAGGAATACGAATAAGTATATTGAGTCTACATGTACAGAAATACGTCATCGATCCGTGGTTGTGAATATTTTGCACAAATGACGAAGACGGTTGTAACTTAAATTTGATTAAATGTCAAGTGGTTAAGCATGTAAAAGGCATTGGACCCCATCAACGTTATGATGAACAGATGGGGGTAATCTTGAATGTAGAAAATGCATGTACTTTAAGCGTAATGGACTGGCCCACTAGGAAACTTGGAAAACTCGAATCTGACCTAAGTTAGCTTTGGTAAATGAAGCAAATGATAGATAAGGGTTGGGATCGCCATTGCGGGACCCTATGTGGCGCAAAGTCCAAGCGACATCGCATTATCATCCAACATTTATATTTTTAAAATGGAACGGGTAGGAATATTATTCTTTTAAAGTGAATAAATGTTCGATATGAAGCGTGGTAAACTGGGCTAACGTATTATTTTAGGTTTTTTGGATTATAAACATGTTGTTCAGTTTGATGGAGGGCTTTTTTCAGACTGCGAGCACTCAAAGGTGGAATCTTACTAAATCACACTTTATTGGATCACACTTTACTGGATAGCTTTTTAAAGAGTAACGAGTAAGTTAATAAGTTTTATTTTTGGAAATTTATGAACTAAAAAGATAAAATTAAATTTATTAATTATAATGGAATATTGAATTATGATTTGAGATATTCGGCTGCAATTTATGATAATGGCACATCAAACTGGGAAATTAAACTTTTTAAATACTTAAAATGATCTTGTTTTTTTCATTATATAATTAAACAAGTTATATAAATGCATGCCAAAACTATAAAGATTTAGATTGGTAAAATGGCAGCTTATTTAAATGTATGTCCAAACCCTAAGAAAAAATAGGTAAAATTGGAAAATAAGAGATTAGAACAAAATAATCATAATATTTTGATTTTTTTTTTTTTAAACTTGAAATCCTAAAATTGAAAAAACCCTTAACTCTTTCTATAATTATTATCAAACAAACTACAACAATAGTTGAATTAAGGCTTCTGTGATCCATAATAGTTGAAAGAATAACTTCGGCGTAAATCACATGTAGACAGACATTTGTCGACGCGTTTCGAACCAACTAGTGCGGTTCATCGTCAGGACAAGTTGAAGAAACAGATCCAGCTACACCTGTTAAATAGACCGAGCAGAGACTCCAACAACTATATTCAACAGGTGTAGCTGGATCTATTTCTTCAACTTGTCCTGACGATGAACCACACTAGTTGGTTCGAAACGCGTCGACAAACGTTTGTCTACATGTGATTTACGCCGAAGTTATTCTTTCAACTATTATGGATCACAGAAGCCTCAATTCAACTTCTATGGTTCCTGAAAATGGAGCAGAAAATCTAGTGGTCTCTGGAGAGAAGACCATCTTGTGGCATCAAAGGCTTGGACATATTGGAGAGAAGGGCCTTCGAATACTTCATGATAAAGGTATGGTAGAAGGTATG
>APFE031524331.1:90537-109794 GCA_000404065.3 Pinus taeda
TATATTACACCTAAAATAATAATAACAAGATGTTAAAATTTTAAACATAATAATAAAAAACCTTGTTATATATTTGTGGTAGAATTTATTTTGGATTTTAAAAGCTAAATTCCCAAAGTAAAAATAACAAATATAAAACCCATCATATATTTTTAGAATAATCATAGAGTACTTTATAGTCAGTTTGTTTTTTGTTTTTTGTGTTTGTTTGTTTGTTTTTTTTGTTTTTGTTTTTGTTTTTTTGTTTTTTTTGTTTTTTGTTTTTTTGTTTTTTGTTTTTCTTTTTTTTTGGAGCAATTTGTGTTTTTCTACTACATGGATCTTCCTATCTTGAAAGTGGCAACCAATATTTCTGGAGCTATAGTTCCATTAATGCACTAGGGCAATATATGTCAATCTTTGGATTTTGTCCTTGCCTAAATCCAAGGGTTGGCATATACTGCCTAGTGCATTAATGGAACTAGAGCTCCAAAAATATTGAGAGCCCTTGAAATTTTGGTCACTAACAATTCTATGAAGGTAGCAAATATTTTCATAATTCACATATCGTACCTACAATGAATAAGGAATTCATGTAATACTGACGACACAAATAATAGAGTGCAAACCAACCAAAAAGATATATTAAGAAACCTCTTGGTAATGATGGATAGGGAGAGAAATGTCACTTAGAATAACATATCATTTATTGGCTTTATGGAAGTGTACCTGTGACCCATGCATCCTAGATGGGAAAATATTGCGCCACTTCATCTTTAGAGGAAATACAAAATGAAAAGGACATTGAACGTATTCATCTTTATAGGAAATACCGAATGAAAAGGGCCTTAAACCATAATATTATTAAAGTCACAATGTACACCTCATTAAAATTTGGATGATGAAGTACAATCATTACACAATAAGAGGGTAAGAAGATGAACCAATGAAATTTAAAATAAATAAATTAAAATATTATTGAAAATAACAAAATTCAATTTCTAATGTTAAACTTTCGAGAAGGCTACAATTTTTTTTAGTCAAAACAAATTAATACAAATTAATAGGCAATCAAACAAAAAAACTATACACAATATATCTTGCCTGCGACAGGTATAATAAGTTACATGTTTGTATATAATTTAATTTAAACTTAGGTTAATATTGTATTTATTGGTGATCGATGTTGATTATTGAAATGGAATATTAAATTATGATGTGAGATATCAGGGTGCAATTTATGGCAATGGTACATCAAACTTTTTAAATAGTCAAAATGATCATGTTATTTCACATAATTAAATAAGTTATATTTAAAACATATGTGAATGTTTGTATATAATTTAATTTAGTTTACTATCATATTTATTGGTGATCAATGTTGATTATTGAAATTGAAAACTATTACATTACAAAAATTAAGAGTGTTCAAAGAAACTTTAAAATAAGAGAATCTCCATTTAGGTGATTAAAGGCTTGATAATACAATGCAGATGCCCAGATGATTGCCCAATGCACGTGTCCTGCTAATTGTCTAATCTTGCAACCCTCCATGTGTAAGCTCAAGTAAACTCTCCCACATGTAGACCATCAACACTTAAATCATATTTTGATTAGGAGTGATAATGGAACAAACACTTCATCGGTAGAGTTTGGTTCTTTTGGAGTTGTAGGACAAACATTATCATGAAGGAAATAGGAGCTTTGATGTAGAAGGCTCTGGAGCCAATTCTTGGCCTCTAGCTCCCACGCTTCTAGATGGATCTTATAACCGCACTTTCCCTAGGTGATATGCAAGGTATGGTTATTGCAAAGCATAGTTCTAGTTCAATTCTTCCCATCTTCATCCTTTTCTTGTCAACTCTCCACCCTATCATGCCTCACTCCAACGCTTATGGTCAGGCCCCTCTGACATGTATTAGAGCAAAAAATGATGTTGTTGAAAATAACAACAAGAAATATTAAAAGTAGCATCTAGAAATTCTAATTTAATTTGTCCTTGAATTAAATTGAGAATTAAATTGTAATTATTTTCTCATAGCAACTTGTAATAGTTAACTAAGTTAAGTTGACTTAGCTAATTGTGGAATTTCGAGTTGGAAGTCTATCTAAAGTCATGTAAGTGTGATCCCTAAGTTTTAGGGGTCTAGATTGAGTTTAAATTGATTTATAGTTAGATTAACTATGTTTACTGAGTTATGGACAGTTAAATTAGTTCTAATTGTTTGTGGAATTAGTAGAGGATTAGTAGTGAGTTGGTGCACTAGTGCATCCTCAGGTGCTACTCCATCTAACTGAAGATTCCTTCATGAGAAACTCATGCATGTCAGTTTAGAGGAAGACCTAGTTGAGACTAGAGTGCAGGGACATTGTACTATCAGTTGTATGATTTTTTGAGTTGTACAGATCATGCATGTAGTCAGAGAAGGACCTAATTTTGGATTACGTAGTTATGGATGAGGAATTTCCCTTTAAATACTGGCTAATTCTCTCAAGAATTGTGCAAAGAATTAGAAGCTGGGAGGCTTGGAAATTTGGCTAAGTATTGGCCAAAAGAAGTCATCAAGTGGAGGATAGGAAATACTTGTGCAGGTTAAGCTCAAGGTAGAGCAAAGCATATTGTATTCATCCAAATTCTTTGACTAAGGGTGCAA
The DNA here is from genome assembly GCA_000404065.3 of Pinus taeda. Lineage (NCBI taxonomy): Eukaryota > Viridiplantae > Streptophyta > Pinopsida > Pinales > Pinaceae > Pinus > Pinus taeda. The sequence goes on from APFE031524331.1 coordinate 93,171, forward strand.
GGAAATAGGAGCTTGGAGAGCTGTAGAATAGGCTAAGGATTTGACTTGAGCTAGATTGTGAGATGAGAGTTGATTATACTTGTGCAGGGATTGTTCTTGTCAGAACAAGAATTGTATTCTCATCTTGGATTTCTGATTAATGCAATGTAGATAGTAGGGGTTTTGATCTGTGGCTTTCCCCAGATACATATTGTGTTATGTGCCATTAATTTATCTTCTTCTTGTTCATATTGGTTTCATCGATCTATTGGCTTCCACTGGTTGAAAGTAGAAGTATATTCTTGTCCTATGATTTAGTACATTGCATGAGCTTGTGAATCTACATGATTTTCTACATGGTATCAGAGCAGGATTTTTTTTTAGGTGGAGAGTTTGCAGAGAAGATATGAATTTTTTGGTTGAAAATTTTCAAAACAAATAGCATGTCTGAATTCCTTGTGAAAAAATACCCAAATTCAAAAAAACAATCGTTCAAATCGGAGTTTGGATGAGGGAGATATCGTCGATTTAAAATCAACTCTTTTTTCAAAAAAATTCATGACGAGGGGACAAATGAAATAGATTGGTGTGTGAGTCAATAACTTGTGTTCACTTGAGGTACAAGATGCATGAAAAGCCTTGAGGAGCAAGGGAAATTTTATAGACTTGGTAGTTGAGAGGGAGAGTGAATTACCTCTCAACATGCAGCCCCAGAAGAAGCCTCAGAAGCAGTCTCAGACAATTGTGGAGCATCCATAATTAGAGAAGCGGAGAGGAGACCGAGTGGAGGAATCCACTCATGCAGAGACCTCCAGTAGGGGTAAATTTAGAGCCAAGTGTGCAGAGGGATCACATGCAGCCATACCTCCAGGTGTGAGGTGGGGCGATGTGAAGTGATAGTCCCAAGTGGGCTGGAATTGGGTAGGGTCCATTGAGAGCTTTTATCTCATGGATCGTACCTTTATATCGGAGCCCAAAGTACATAGTAGTAGGAGGAATCAATGGAGGTTGATGCAGTCAGAGATCAAAGTGATAGAGGCTAGACCACTCAGATACTAGAGAGCATAGAGAAAGACAGTCAGCAAAAGCACAGACTTTTCAGCCGACAGAGGCAATAACAGTCATAGACTTTGATGACAGATGCATCATACTGGTTCAGGTTGGATATTTTTTTTTTGGAGGTGTTGTAGCAACAACACTAGAGAGAAGTGTTGCATGCAGAACATTCCAGAGGTTCAAGATTGAGATCAAGTTGAATTCTTTTCTTGTTGAGAGGGAGTGTTGAAAATAGCAACAATAAATGTTAATTTAATAACGTCTAGAAATTCTAAGTTAATTTGTCCTTGAACGAAATTGAGAATTAAATTGTAATTCTTTTCTCATAGCAACGTGTAATAGTTAACTAAGTTAAGTTGACTTAGTTAACTTAGGAATTTCTAGTTGGAAGTTTATCTGAAGTCATGTAAGTGTGATCCCTAAGTTTTAGGGGTCCAGACTGAGTTTAAATTGAGTTTTAATTAGATTAATTCAGTTTACTGAGTTATGGACAATTAAACTAGTTCTAACTATTTGTGGAACTGGTAGAGGATTAGTAGTGAGTTGGTGCATTGGTGCATCCTTAGGTGCTATTCCAGCTAACACAAGATTCCCTTATGAGAAACTCATGCATTTCAGTTTAGAGGAAGACCAAGTTGAGACTAGAGTGCATGGACAATGTATTATCAGTTGTATGATTTTTTGAGTTGTACAGATCATGCATGTAACTAGAGAAGGACCTAATTTTTGATTGGGTAGTTATGGATGAGGAATTTCCCTTTAAATGCGGGTTAATTCTCTCGGGAATCGTGCAAAGAATTAGAAGCTTGGAGGCTTGGAAATTTGGCTAAGTATTGGCCAAAGGAAGTCATCATGTAGAGGATAGGATATACTTGTGCAAGTTAAGCTTAAGGTTGAGTAAAGCATATTGTATTCATCCAAATTCTTTAACCAAGGGTGAAAGGAAATAAAGGCTTGGAGAGCTGCACAATAGGCTAATCATTTGGCTTAAGCTAGCTTGTGAGTTGATTATACTTGTGCAGGGATTGTTCTTGTGAGAATAAGCATTGTATTCTCATCTTGGATTTCTGATTAATGTAATATAAATAGTAGGGGTTTTGATCTGTGGCTTTCCTCAGATACATCTTGTGTTATGTGTCATTGATTTATCTTCTTCTTGTTCATATTGTTTCCATCGATCTATTGGCTTCCACTGGTTGAAAGTAGAAGTAGATTCTTGTCTTGTGCTTTAGTACATTGCATGAGATTGTGGATCTACAAGATTTTCTACAGATGCTGCTACTATAGTTGAAACTTTTCATCGCTCAATCCTGCACGTCGTTCAGTGAAGGATGCATTCGATTGAGAACTTAGTTAAAGAGGAATTAGTCCCTTAGAGTGATGAGACACTGAATTCAACAGTCCATGACTTTGTATTAGAAATTGGTTGTAGTTGCACCAAGGATACCAAGTTTTATTGTACTATTGAGTTATATTAACATGTTAAATATTTTGTGGATGATATTATTTTGAATCAAGGACAAGATCACAGTTATCTTTGACAATGTTTGGACAATTAGAAAAAAAAGCTATCTCCAAGATATTCTTAACTCCTAGTTGGTCAAGAAGGATACGGGAGTTAGCCTTTCAAATGCGTCTGGCTACGCCAAGACAACCCCATTGAGATTTCAGATGCTACCGATACTCCTATGGATCTTACTCTGCCCTAATTATGTGTTTTAGTCATGAATTCGACTTTTTCTCTTCATGGATTTGTTTTTTTCAAATTTTGCATGCACCATGGATCTATAGTCTAAAGAAGGTTTGGTTTTCTTCACGACAAAATATTTGTATTGTTTGTATAACCTTAAGACTATGAATCTTCAATTGCTAGTCTAATATTGCTTGGTTTCCCATAAAGCAATGTTTTTATGTTTTTTGTTTCTAAATAATTTTTATATTCAAACAAACTATATGAGATGTCTTCTCTACTTTGATAGGGGATTTTGGCTATCTTGTTACAAGCTTACCTAATACTCTTAATGTTTTTAGACCAATATACTCTTTTACTACAATAATGAAATAAAATAAAAATAGTTAAAAAAGAAAAAACCTTAAAATAAGTACATCAAGATTTTGGTTTAATAAAATGTTAGAGAAATATGATAAGGGAAGAGATAAAAAATTATAGAAATACTTATGAAAAGAGATAGAAAAGATGAGCTCTCTTAACATTTGAGATTTCGAACAAGGCCGCATAGCTAGCATTCCATGTTGCTTAGTTTAGCTACTAATTTATTTTGTATTATTATAATGTAGTTAGTCTCACTTAAATGTAATAATTATTCAAAAAATTGGTCAAAAGTAGTGTTGTTGTCATGTTGTTATATAACAATTTCGCTTTTTCTTTAATGTGTCAAGTATTTGAAATCCTAGGAGTCTTCCTAAATTAAAAGGTATTCTCCCCGTAAAGTTATTATTGGATAAATCCAACACCTGTAAGTTAGGAAGATTTGTGATCCAATCAGACATACCACCCTGAAGGTTATTATAACCCAAACTTAAAACTCGTAATGATTGTAAAGATGCATACTGTTTAGGAAGCTGGCCTATCAATTTATTTTTCCTTAAATCTAGTGCTATAAGTTGGGTGCAATTGGCTAAAGATGATGGAAGATTCCCAAAAAAACTGTTAGAATGAGTAGAGAAAACCTCCAAGGAAATTGGAAACACTATGTCTAGGGATCCACTAAGTTTGTTCTCGAACAACTTGACACGATTTAACTGTGTACAATTTTGTAAAGATGCCGTAATATTTCCATTCAACAAGTTTTTGGATAAATCTAATGTGTATAGAGAGCCACATTTGCCAATACTCTCAGGGATTGTTCCACTAAGCTTGTTGTCGAACAACAACAAATCTCTCAGGATTGTACAATTCCCTAGAGATGCGTGAATCCTTCCAATCAAGTTGTTGGATGACAAATCCAAAGTCCGTAAGTTCTGCTGTGAGCCCAGTTCTCCTGGAATTCTTCCACTCAAGTTGTTGGATGACAAATCCAAACCCCCTAAGTTCTGCAGCGAGCCCAATTCTCCTGGAATTCTTCCACTCAAGCTGTTGGATGAAAAATACAAAGAAAATAAGATCTGCAGTGAGCCCAATTCCCCTGGAATTCTTCCAACCAAGTTGTTGGATGACAAATCCAAAATCTCTAAGTACTGCAGTGAGCCCAATTCTCCTGGAATTCTTCCACTCAAGTTGTTGGATGACAAATCCAAAATCTCTAAGTTTTGCAACGAGCCCAATTCTCCTAGAATTCTTCCACTCAAGTTGTTGGATGACAAATGCAAAGTCTGTAAGTTCTGCAGCGAGCCCAATTCTCCTGGAATTCTTCCACTCAAGTTGTTGGATGACAAATGCAAAGTCTGTAAGTTCTGCAGCGAGCCCAATTCTCCGGGAATTCTTCCAATCAAGTTGTTGGATGACAAAACCAAAACCTCTAAGTTCTGCAGCGACCCAATTCCCCTGGAATTCTTGCACTCAAGTTGTTGGATGAACTTTGGAGGAGTTTCATTAGATTTTTTTCATGTACCACTCGTCATGAACATGTCATCAAAGTCATCATGATACTATATAGATTTTGTAAATAATAATTGCATTAACTACTAATATATTATTTATTTATTTTTATTGTTTTCTATTATAGATATTGTAATCTTTACGATGTACATAATTGGTGAAGATAGAAATATCTATATTTTTTAAGTATATTATATATATTATTAAAAGACAATAAAAACAAAACAAAAAATGTATTTAAATTATTCATTTATTTTGAATTTCCCATTAAAATATGATATCTAGCTCACTGGTACTAATTAATTTATAATATATCTTTTTGCTTGCGGTCAATTAATTTTTGAGCCAATAGTTTAAATAAGCAATGTTTTAGTGAATTTTATGTAAATTTACAAATTTGTAAATGTCTTTATAATATATCTCAACTATTCATTTCTTTAGTAAAGGGAGAAGGTAAATAGTAATCCATTTGTTTTCAGTTTGTCTTTTGTTTTTTTTTTTCTCTTAATTATTTATTGGAATAAAAAATTATATATATCTTCATAATATATTTCAAAAATTTATTGGAGTTATCTATTTCTTTATTTAATAATGAGGTAAAAAATAATCATATGATCATATTTTAAAATCAAAATGTTGAAATCCATATATTTAATAAAAAACTTTAACCCTTTTTATTTTTACTTATGTGAAAGTGAAAAACTCCAAAACCTACGGTCAAAACAATTAAATTTTATTAAACCAAAAATCCGATCAAACTCTCCTATCATGATTAACTGAGGATAATAACAAACTTTCAAATTTACTGAGATTGATCAGAAATATCGTCACGCTACTATTGCTAAAATTGACTAATTTAAAAAATTAGAGAGGGATAATAACAAATGTCCAACGATCTTTTTATTCAGTCTAAAGAAATTAGAATCACAGTGTTGTTTGCGTGTGTGATCCTGTTACATGTGATTCTTGCCCTTGCATTGCATTTAATCTGTAACAATACTCCAGAATTTTCCATATGTGAGAGGTTCTTAAGACTTAAACCGACCATAAATCACATACGGAATTGACCTGGATGGTCCTCACAAGCTTCTATGAACAACAGACTCAAAGACCAAGCCTACAAAGCCACGTGTACAGCTGCAGAGAAAATTCACTGTCTGCGTTATTGAGGAAGGACAACCTCCTGTCGACGGAGAAGGTCGTTAGCACAAAGTGATAATGATTACTCAAGCCGAACAACCAATTAGGTTCAAGAAAATTAAAATAATTTATTTAAAAATAAATAAATAAAATTAAATTGCTAATGTTAACTTAGCAAATATGATTTAAGTTTTGATCAAGATGAAACTAATCCAGGATCAATGATATATCGAATGCCTATATACATTGTCTGCGACAAAGATAATAAAGGATTGAGAAAATTCGAGTAAGGACTTGTTATGAACACATACTTTAAGCACCCTCAAATGGAGTGCTAAGGATGGGCATTTATGAGGCTAGTGGGTGTCTAATAATGGAAGCGACGTCTACCTAGTGTAAGAACTATGAAGGGATAGGGGATGATGGAGGTCGTAATGATGTATTCTCAAGTGCCAAGCTAGACTCTAACCTCCTCCAATGGGCTTATTTCAATACTTATAGCATAAATAATTTAACAAGCAAGAGGAGCATGATGATAGTGAAGTGGGTCTATAACTTATTATTTACCATAGATGTAGGACACGTAATTATATTACGATTTAGATTGTTCTTCTACTGAATATGGTAGAGATGAGAGACTCTAGGTTAGTAATCCAACATCTAGTGCATAGAACACTCCCTAAAGATTGTAAATTACAAAGTATAATTGACCAAACTCAACCCTTGAAACCAACTTTCTCTAAGATAATTTTCTTCCATGTTTAGAAATCACATTGCAACAAATTGACTTGCGAAACATGGTGTCAATCTAGAAGAAGGGGTTCTCATATAGAATGGTATCCCCATCTCTCATTCCTCAATCAAATGCTTGAGAAAATCCAAGGAAATTTGGTGTTGAGGTGGATCATTAGGCCTTTTGCCGCCCCCTCTGAATGCTTATTACAGAAGAAGTGGTATCTAATTCAATTTAATCGAATTTTAGGGTTGTTATGTGGAGAAGGGATGCCATCGACCTTCTTGGTAGCCTTCGTCATGACTTTGTACACTCACTTCACACTCAAGTGTTATTATTAATGAGAGAAAATGTTTGGAATTAATGCAAGTTGAGGGAAATTCATTTGCAATAGCGTACAAAGCATTCATGGAGAAATTGACGGCCCTTGATGACTATTATAAGATGAATCGTTTTGGCTTTAGGTTGTCCAGTTAGGAGCAACCATTGTGGGGGCATTGGTGTGAGGAGTGGGATAAATCCCTTCGAGTAGCTTCCTCCCTCAATCCCTCGTGTTATTGTGTGTCAGTTTGTTGGTAGATGGTTCTGCATTATCATGTAAATTTAGTTCAAAAGAGTTGCAAATTTGGTTTCGGAGGTTGTTAATGCACAATAGGTATACAAATTCCATTAGCAGTCTCTTGTGATTATATTCTCTCTTCTACAATTGAGCAACGATTAATAAAGGAGGAAGGTCAAGCTATGTCATGCCATGAAGCTTTCATTTTAGAAATTTCTACCCCCTGTGTTTTTTTGGTTTGCTCGGTTGATGTTTTGAGCAAGAGATTATGTTACATATACTCCTTCGAAAAACGAGTAGGATTGTCTTGTGTACCTCCTATTCCCTTTCATGTAGGTTCCCAACAATCTCGTATTAGCCATTGAAACTTGGGAACATGGACTTCCAGGTGCGTGTTTCACCATGTAAACTCTGGAGCAACGTCTTAATAGAATGGAGGCCAATGAAGAGTTTTTGTGGGAAAAACTGAACTAAGTCTCAAAGGAAGCATTGCCAACATTGGAAAAAATATTGGAGGATTAGACACAACAGAAGAAAACTAGGACGAGTTGGACGGTCTTAGGAAACTATTGGAGGATTTGAAGGTGGCCATCAATTGCTTACCTATGGATTTCTCCACCAGTTTGTCTGAGCGAAGCTTTGGCAAAATTTCCATGTTGGATTTGAATGTGTCTCCTTCGAAGGAGAACATTCATGGTATCTGATCTAGTGCAAACTATTTCAATTTTGTATTGTAGTGCAAGTTTTGTAAGACCTTATAGGTCTTTTGGAGAATGTACACCTACAAAGACTTTGTGTTTTTTAGGCTAGTAAGGAAGCAAGCAGATAAGGAAAATAATAATGTGGATGAGGCTACAAATTTTTAGCTGACATCGAATTATATTCTATGTAATCACCTACTATACAGGGTGCAATCCAGGTGCAAAAATTTGATCAATATAAATTTCTCATTTTGATTTAAAATAAAAACAACTTAATAATTAATTAACAATTTTGTCTTTTTATATAAGATATTGATATAATTTGATTACCAATTTTCAATGTTGCTAAGAAACATTTATATATTTTAATAATTAAATAAGTATGCAAAATATATAAATTAAATGGTTAGTAAAAGTTGAATATCAATTTTGAGTTATAAGCATTTTTAATTTTCAAGTGAGTTTAACATTGGGCACTGAAAATTAAAAGGGAGGATGAGTATTGAAATAGAACATCAATTTGGATCTTTAAGCATTTTTAATTTTTCAAGTGAGTTTAACATTGGACATTGAGGATTTAAAGGGAGGACAATGATTGAACACACCTCCACCATTCAATTTGGAAGTCCCCTTCCAATTCCATCAATTTGGAATCTCCTTTCCAATTCTCAAATATACATACACATAAACGTAATTATTGATAATTAAATTAAAATTCTAGAAGCTTTATTCCAAAATAAAGACATTTATTAAAGTAATTATTTGCAATATATAATTTCAACAAATTGAATTTATAATTTAAAAACTAAATCATAAATAAATGTATAATTTATATATTTGTTTTTTAATTTTTTTGGATCATGTTTTTTTTAAATCAATTTTACTTTAAATTGTGGAAAATAATTGAAATTTTTATTAATAGCTAGATTGTGTAATCTAGTTGGATGGCTTTCGCTCCCCCCAGCCGAGTTCGATTCCTGCGGCGGCAGTTGAGGCCCCGCGCGTATTTGGCGACCCCTTGGGACGACTATGCCGTATTTCTTCACATCTGCGGGCTTCGGCCATTTGTATATCTGCGGGCTTCGGCCTTTCATGTTGAAAATTCTGCTGGCTTCGGCCATATGTAAATATTCTGCTGGCTTCGGCCATATGTAAATAATTTGCCGGCTTCGGCCATATGTACACAATTACGATTCTTCAGCGGGATATTTCCCCCCTGAAAAAGGTATTTTTAAGAGATATTATATATATATATATATATATATAATATAATTTACTTTTATTAACATTTTATTTTTAAACTCCAATAATATTATCCCTATATATTATTTATTCAAAATTAAAAAATTAAATAAATTCAATTTTAATCAATAAATAATTTAATTTTATATATAATATTAATTAAACGATTATGTAAGACCAATTTAATTAAAAACATGTAGGTTTAAACATTTTTTTTTTTTATTAACTTAAAATATACCATTAATAATGGAGATAAAGTGAAATTTCTATGTCAAACTTTTATTTGTATCACTTTGATGATTATAAGTGAGTCACTAAAGATTTAAATTAAATTTATGAATTTTAAATTTATGAATTCTAGGTTCTTGGGTTAGTTAAATAATTAATTTGAGGATCATGGATTCACAAAAGTTGTTAGATTCTTAATAACTTTGAAGGTGTTATCGTGAACTTGACCCTAATTAATTCTTGACTCTTTCTATCAATTTTTCCTTGTGCTTCCTCTCATATTCCCATGATCAGAAATCACTTCCTTAACTCTCCATATTTACCCTGCCTCTAAGTATATTGTTGTAATAATCATTATAAATTGTAAGAAATCACTATTATATTAAATAATATTAAAATTTTATTTTGAATTAACAATTACAATATTATTAATAATAAATAAAATTAAAAATTAAAAATAAAAATTATTAACTAAAAATTAAAATACAAAATTCTAACTATAAATTAATTATAAAATTTAAATAAAATTAATATAAATAATTGATGTATAGAATGAATTAATATAATATAACAAAACAAATATAAATTAATTAAATTTTAATTAAATAAATAAAAAAAATATTAGTATAATTAAATAAATTAAAAAATTAATTAAATTACCCCACCCTTTATTAAACTCTCCACTCAATGATTATTTAAAAGCGTCAATGGTAAGAGCCTTAACCACATAGAACTTATCCTTAAAAACATAGAAAGAAAGAAGAAATAAATTATTTTAACGTCCACGAGGCTAAAGATAGACTATGGGACAGATTGCTTCTTCATCTGCTTGATGTATTCGACCCTTTTTCTATGAAGCTTCAAAATAAATGCTCCTAGCTTCTCGACAAACCTCTCACTAAATAGATTATCCCAAGAGCTAGCTGTTAGCATATCTGCATAATTTTCCCTGTTGTCTTTGAAGGCCTCATATTCTAAAATGAAATGTTTTTCTGTTTCCACTTTTCCAAGAGAACAAAAACTACATACTCTTTCCTCCCACACTTATTTTGGCCTTTTCCAATGCCTTGTTTCACAATGAAGTTGATGAGAATTAGTCCTTAACTGAGCAATAATAATTTTGGCTCTCCAAGAGCTATTGGCCTCTATGTATGCTTTTGGTTGATGACTATGAGTGGGATTAAACACTTTAGTATAGTACTTTTTCTTTCTTCATAGCTCCTTATCCCAAGTATGCTTGTGAAACTTTTCCATAACAAAAGATTTTATCTCTTTGCTGTTTATGGGACATGCGTTCAGGCACATACCCCATTTACTACACCATTTGTTATTTTGTTGCATCCAGGTAATTTTTCTCTTGCACAATCTATAATTAAAGACAACCTTAGGCCATCTACCCTCTTCCATTTGCTCAATTTGTTTAAATACCTTATGACTCGCACCATAGCAATTGCTTCAATAGGAGCAGTCCCTGTTTCACTTAACAAGATAGCATAAGGAACTGCACTTTTAATCTTGAGTTTGTTTGTAATCAAACACTTCTGAATTTTCTCAATTTGTCTCCACTAGATGTTGGATGTACTATTGGCCCATAGTTCACAACCATAAAGAATCACTGGAATCAATAGAAGCCCAAAAAGAGTTTGAGTGGTTTTCCAGTCCCATAACTCTGCCTCTCTACACCTATTTTGAAAGCATAAAATGCTTTCCAACCCCCAAAAGTTCTTTTCTTTCTACAATATTTCTAGCTTAGATTTTTGTTGAAGTCAATTCCTAGATATTTGTAATCCACAACTTCTTCCAGAATGTTGCCTTCAAAGTAGAACTTATGTTGGTTATGTTTTCTTTTCTTAGAGAAAACCACTACTTTCGTTTTGCTAATATTGACTTGCATCCCTACACTTCTACAAAAATGCTCAAGGGATAGTAAGTGCTCTTGCAAGCCAAGAGCCGATTTAGCAATCAAAATAAGGTCATATGCATACAAAATAAGTCTTATAACAAACTTTCACAAATAGATACCATCACCCCCTTGTGAATTTAACCACTCCTCAAGCTTGTCGATATATAAACCAAAAAGGGTAGGAGACAATATGCAACCTTGCTTGACCCCGATATCACTTCTGAAACTTTCAGAAATGCCTGCTGAAGTTCTAATTTTGACTTTCACCTCTTCATGCATCTTATACACAACTGCTCTCAAGTGTTTAGGAACCCCAAGTTCCTCCATTCTATGCCAAAGCTTATCCCTAAGAACCAAGTCAAACGCTTTTCTAAAATCAACAAAGCAACAAAAGACTTCTTCCTTTTTCTCCCAAATTTTTTCAATGATGTGCCTTAAATTTATACAATGATCAACTGTGGAATGTTTAGGTCTAAAACTTGCTTGCCCTTTAGCATGCTTATCTCTTTCTTCTGCCCACTTGCTAATTTTGTTTTCTAGAATGCTTCCAAATAGCTTTGCAAACAAAGGGTTTATCATGATGGTCCTATAATTGGAGGGATTATTGACATCACCGCTCTTGAAAAATGGTATTTCCAGACTAGTTGTCCAATTTGTGGGGAGCCCTTGTTGTATGATGTTGTTAAATTTTTTTGTAATGTGAGGCGCAAGAATATTTGAGCCCCACTTTAGATATTCTGCTTGGAGTTCAACTAAGTCTTTTGCTTTTCCAACACCCAACTTCTTGATATCCATCTCTACCTCTTGCACCGTGAAGAGTTCAGTATCAGTGTTGACCAAGGGGGAAGGGTCACCCTTGGGATCCTGCTCATAGAGTTGTCTTGCATAGTCAAACCATTTAGAAGTTGTAATACTATTTCTAGATTGTATCTTTTTTGGTTGGAGCTCCTTCCAAAATAGTTTGAGATTATTTTTCCCAAGGAAGATTAGTTCTTCCCTCCTTGAAACCATGAAATCAGACTTTTTCTTGCTTAGTAACTTCTTGTAAGCTTTGAGATTTATGTTATCCTTGTTTGAATCTTTCCACATTCTCCTTGCCTTTTTTCATTCCTCATCAAACCAAGCATTAACTGGAAAGCAATTTGTTTCAGACTTCTTAATTTTTTTATCTTTTGCACTTTGCAAATGCGCATTGAATTAAATGTGTTAATTCATGACTATGAAGGTTGTGAATTGTGATTTTATCCTTCTCTAAGAGCCTCTATAGTGTCATTTGAAGGTATTACAATTTTCCGGGTTCAAAAGAATTCTGCCTTGTGGGAGGTTCTGTTCGACATGCTCAATTTTTGACTCTAATTGTTTCTTTCTAGTCCAAGAGAAACATAAATAAATTGGCTTGTGATTTGATTTTAAGTCCCATAGCTGATCTCCAATCAAAACTTCCTCCATTTTCTCACATAAACCATGCGAGCAAATTACATAATCTACAACACTTGCTCCATTGTGAGTATTGCAAGTGAAATTACCAGACTTTGCCCATCTAGTCAAGCCATTAAAAATGACTAAATCAAAGGACCCACATAAAGTAAGCAATTGTTCACCAAGGAGATTGTAGCCCTTGTCCTCTAAAACTCTTTCCTATTAATGATTACTCTCTTCTATAAGCTAAATAGGGTCACAATCATCTTTACAATAAAGAATGCTAGCTTGCTCACTTGCAGTCATAGAATTGAAATCACCCACTATAAGGACTTCACCTAGCTGCAAATAAGTTACAATATCTGATTTTAAGGCTGCAAATAGATCTTTGTGGTCAAGCCCTCTACCTTTGTAGATTTTTGAAACTTGTGGCACAAAATAGCATGCTGCAATTCTAATGTGGTTTTCATTTTCTGATATTTTAAACCAAATGAATTGGTTATTTGAGTCTTCTTTTTCTAATTGAATGAGATGACCTTCTTTCTCCCTTACTAAAACCATGATACCCCCATGCCCTTTGCCATTCCATGCAGCCTTGTTCCACACTCCATCTTCCAGTATCCTTCATATATAGGTGTCTTGCACCCTTCATGCTCATGTGTTTCTATGAGGCAAATTATATCTCTATCTTCTGCAATAGGCCCTAACCCAAGTCCACGTCTCCATGGGTAACCTCCACAGTTCCAAAAAGCTAATATTAAGGAAACCTGGGTATGACTTGATTGTTATTTATTTTGACATGCAAGGCTCACATTTGAGTCTTTGTTCCTACTTTCCCATAGTGACCTTGCTTCCTCATTTCCCATTGAAGAGTTTGTTGCCTCTTCTTTATTACCATCTTGTTGCTCTATTTTGGAAGGAGGTCCAAATCGCGCTATCACAATTTTGCCTTTATAAATCCATGCTCTCTTGCCTTCATCTCTTACTGCCCTAACCTTGAACATTTCCTCCCTTCTTTCCTCTTGTTGTTTTACAGTTAAATCTTCTTCTAGGAAAAAACGAGAACCCCTCAAGAGATATTTCTTGCTTATAATGATATATTTATCACACAAGCTAGGCATGATGAATTTTATGAGTCTGACATAAATATTTGCTCGCTTCATAACTTAAATGAACCTCCAATGAAAATTTCAACCAAGACTTGCAGTTATTAAATAATGATGCAAGAGCACATATAATCCATGGGGCCTAAGTTGCACTCAACTCCTCTTTCCTCCACAGACCCGACAAAAATATAAATTATGTTTAAAATATTTCAAATAAAACTCAATATATTGAAATTCTTATATAATACATATGTTATATTAAAATTCATATATATATATATATATATATAATATATATAGATATTATATATATTTTAAAAACAATTTATATTATATTGGATTTTATATCGGTTTTTTTTTTTTTTTTTTTTTCACTGGAAAAATCGTAATTTTATTCATAATGAGTAAAATTACATGTTGTAGATGCTGTAATAGCATTGCTGTAACAAAACTTGTTCTGCTAATCAGGCGCTAATAATCAATCAAATAGTCTATCTATGCTTTCCTACCCTTCTTTTTTTCCACTTTCCGCCAACCTTCATTGTTTGGCGGAGCTGTTACAATAATCATTTGAGCTTCATTTGTGACAGCCATGAAGTCCTTTTCAGAATCTGTGCTTGTTGGTGAGTATGCTCGTTTGCTGCCACCAATTTCCTGTCCGGAGTTTTCATATTGCTGCTGTGGGAAATTTGCATTTGTAGCTATTGCTCCTTCAATCAGATTTCCATAATTCTGTAGTTGGTGTGGATAACTTTCTTTGCTGATTTCTGTATCATTCCTTTCGTCTTCATTTTCTTGTAAAATGCTGGTGGTTTCTTCATTCTTTTCCTCTTCTATATCCTCTGCGCTTGTGGCTGTAAACTGCCATCCTTTCTGCTTTGGGGGTTGTCTCCTTCTCCTATCTTTTTTGTTTTGTGGGCATGCACTTTGAAGATGACCTGTATGTCGACATATGCGGCAGCGAAAGGCGGTGTTTTCATAATCCAGTGGTTGTGCCCATTGTTTTCCATTGTGGATTAGGAGGATGTGTTCTGGTAGACCTTGACTGAGGTCTACCTCCACACATATCCTGGCAAAAGTGTAGATATCCTTTGATAGGCGATCTTCATCTATTTTTATAAAAGATCCCAGGGTATTGCCTATTCCTTCCAGAACTTTGTAGTGCCAGAAATGTATAGGTAGGTTAAACAATTTTACCCAAACTGGCATTTTTGTGACCACCATGCTGTTTGGATCGAAATCTGGGGAGCAAGATTTTACGAAGAGGCCAACGTTTCCCCAAAACCATGGACCCTCGTTCAAGGCATAATCTTTGTCCTTTATGGTGTCGAATTTTACAATAAAGAAACCCTTTAAACAGAGGTGGATATCACAGTTTTCTGTCCATATAGAATAGATCCATTGACGGAGGGCTTTCGGTTTGGGCCAAAATCCATTGAACCTGCATATCACTGCTTTAGTTGAATAATCAGCTTGTATTTCATTTACCTCTGGGATGGAGATTGTTAATGCAGGGTTCTGTGTTGTCTGCTCAACAATGTATGTCCCTCGTGCTGTAGCTTGTTGTTCTGGTTTCTTTTATGGTTCCATCTTCCCTTTGACTGCATCTTTGAAGGAAGCAGGTCCTTTTGAACTTGAGCCGGGGCAGCCTCCGCGCAATCTTGTGCTGAGACCGATGGTAGAGTCCTTTGCTATACCATATTCCATTAGTTTGTACCCCTCCTGTATTACCTTCCCTGCGTAGAGGAGGAGCTGTTTGCATGGTGGGATTCCAGTTTTTTCATGTATCCTCTGTTTGAGAATTTCTGTTGCCTCCCATTTCCCCATTTCGATGCAGATTGTGTTCCCTCCCATGGATTTAATAAAGAGAGGGATTTTGTTATCTTCAATCGTCTTTTCCAGTGGGTGTGTTTCTAGATCAGGCTTGAATAGGGTTTGATCTGCTCTACAGAGGTCAAGATCTGTGAGCCTATGTCCCGATCTGTGCCCAGAACTGTTGAAGAGATTGTTTTTTGTCTCTTCCCGCGCATTCACTGCATATGTTGTTTGATTCTTTTGCTCTTCCCTCGTATTCGGCTCGTCTCTCTGTTCCCTGTGTCGATCTATGGTCTGTTTCTGGGATTCAGATCTATGTGGGATTCCCTTGTTATCGCAGGTCCAGTTGTACTGATTGCCGTTCCGCTCTCTTCCAGTATGCCATACTGAATATTTCAGGAAGCCCATACCTAATATCTTGCCCCATATTTGGTTTTCGAAAGATCTGATTGGGAACAGCCAGAATGTATCAAATCAGGCCCGAATCTTTCCAAGGGGGATTAGTGGACCAGTCTGTTGGATCAAATTCCTGTAGATACAGGTGCTGCTTCCTATCCAGGGCGTAACCCAAAATGGGGTTCTTTTTGCAGTGCGCGGATCTAGGTTATGGATCCTGTGGCTCGATCTCAGCTCCATGCCACAGATCCAGTAAAATAATGCCTCATCTGGGCTCCATGGCGTTTGCTCGGATTGGTTTTCAACTAGATCTGCAGCCTGTAGAGACAGATTCGGGTTCTGATGAGCAAAATTTTTGAGAATTCGTTTTCTTACCTCCAGGGTTTTGTCTCCATGGGCTTCTAGTCCTCGGATTTGTATCAGCATGCCATTGCATATCAAAGCATGGTGATTGTAGGTCTTCCTCTCTGTTTTCGGACGTGCTTCGCCGACATTTTCATTGTTTAAACCGCTGGATGTCAGATCTAATCGTTGCTCTGATCTTGAGCTGCCCCAGAAACCCTCTTTTACTTGTGGAGCGATTGTCAGGTGCAAGGTTCTGAACTTTTCCGTCGCCGATCTCGCCGATCTCGCTGCCTCAGGATCGAATCTCGCTGTTTTAACGCCTGTTGCCTCCATCGTCCCGGTCTTCAGATCGCAGAGCTCTCAACTATATACTGGATGTTAATACTAGCTTCGATTTTATATAAGGTTATATGGTATAAGTTATTTAAAAAATTATTTGAAAT
>APFE031524340.1:0-24393 GCA_000404065.3 Pinus taeda
AGAATTCATGGACCAATCGGGTGTCAAGCCACGATCAAGTGTCGGTAATACCGAGGAGAGAATGAACCGTCGGATCACTACATATCGTGACCGTCGGATTGTAAGTTACAAAATGTACAACGGTAAAGAAACACACTTTACCTAACTCTATTCCTAACTCTATACTAGACCAAGTTGAATTTAACTATTTCTTATGTGTCGAAATATCCTAACAGAACCTTTCCATCCATGGTGTTTTAAGAATTGCCCAACAACCCGTTTCACTCTGGAGCTAGTGAGAGTTCGTTCTAATCTTGGCTATATTAATTTTTTTATTTGAACTAGATACCTTTGAGCTTCTAGGGTGGGGTTGATGACCTCATAATATCTTAATTTTCATTTAGTTGCTAAATCATTCTCAAACCACATTTTTTCTTTGAACCTAGAAGTAACAATATTTTTAATGTTATTAATGTTTTGCAATGCAACACTCTCGTTCATCACCCAATGGTTATAGCCACGCCCTTGTGTCTTTATACCAATCTCCTTTGATCCTTAGGTGGTTTTGGGTGGAATTTGAACCTAGCTTAGGAAGTCTATGTTCTCCTATGTTATTGAGTTTGTGCTTGTACAACAGAAGCCTAGTCATAGCTAGGCTCTAGATAGGGGAAAAATCCACTTGTATAAGGAGAATAGGATAGGGTTTGTTGCTTTTAATTTTGAGGTTATACGTTATAAAACGCTTCTCGATTTGCTCAGTCTTTCTCGAGGATTCTCTAGAGATGCTACAACCCAGAACCTCACATCCATATAAGATAACTGGAGTTTCAAAGAGGAACTTATTTCTATCCCACATTACGAGGTTTGTCATTTTTCAGTTATTTTCAAGACCAAAATAAGCTTTCCATCCCCCATTAATTTTTTTCTCAATGTTATAGTTCGAGTTGAGCTTGTGATGAATATCAATTCCTAGGTACTTGTACGAAGACACTTCCTCCAAGTTACTATTGTTATACATAAAATTAGCGTAAGTGTTCTTTTTGGATTTGATAATCATAACTTCTTTTTTTTTTGGTCAGGGTTAACAATCATACCCATGGTAGAGCAGAAATCCTTAAGAAGTATAAGTTGCTTATCAAGATCAGATGAACACCTTGCGAGAAGAACAATATCGCTAGCGTAGAGAAGAAGGATGATGACGGTCCGAGCAAAGATCGTGCAAGCACATCTTGCTTCCTCTAAACAACCTTCTAGCTTGTTGATGTAAATGCCAAATAGGGTAGAGGAGAGGGGGCAACCTTGTTTAACTCTCATATTTTCAACCACCCCTCATTGCTCTTTAACTTGGCAATTACATTCTCGTATAACCGTATAGCGGAAACATGAATCCCCATTTCGGATACGGAAACCAATACGATTCTTATCCGAAACTTTGTAAAAACATTTTTGTGCCGTGTCAAAAAATCGAAAACTTGAGATTTGGAATTGGATTTAAGTTTTTTTGGACCCGTTTGCGGATTTCCCGAAATAGAGCCACGAAAATCGTGATTGAAATCCACCCTTAAATGTTTGAAAGCGTGAAAATTTGTATGCCCATAAATAAATAATAAAAATGAAGAAATCAGACTTGCAAATAAACTCACTATAAACACAACCTCATAATGTCTCTTCCGAATCTTTAGAACAACGACACTCCATATATTTATCGAGGATTCTTACTAAGAAAAAGATAGATGTTCAAAAATGCAAATAAAAGGGTTCGATGAATGTCTTCGTAAAGGGATTTATTTGGGCGATTAATTTTCAGTTTGGTTAAGGTTTTGTTAATTGTCATTGATTTTTCTCTTGATTTCATAAATCCCTCCAATATAACAAATGTTCTCTAGGCAATCTTTTGCTTTCATATAGTCAAGAGACCAAGCTGACATTGAGAAGATTGAAATGTTCAAATAGGTCTTGATGGAATATCCCAATGATCCCATTGGCCTTTTAATTGCCTTGCAAGGAAGATAGATATCATCTGTCGTGCATCACACATTCTTTGAAGGAGTTGGTCCCGAAAGCACAAACACTGTAGCATTTCACATTACATTACCAATGATGATGATAATATGTTGAATGCTATAATCATCACCAAGGACGATGACAATGTTTATGCTAAATTAAATATATATATGCATGGTGTTTCCTTGATGTATCGTATCCTGGTTTTTTGAAAATTTGTCGTATCCCTTTCAAACACCATATCTGTATCTGTTCCCATATCCGTTTAAGTGCAACTTAGATTTAAAGTAAGTGATATGTAACAAGAGGTAGTTTTAATTTCTCTATTTATGTTTGAAGAATTTTTATTTATTGTTGTTTATGAAAAATGCATGAAGTAAATGAGATGTATGGTAAAATTGACGTAGCACGATATCTTAAATGCATCTATAATAGTAATATGATTCATGTTAAAATTTACATTTCATGTATCTATATTTGTGCTAAAAACATGATTTTTTTATTGTTTGTTTGTTGAAGGTGAGATGCATTACCACAAATTCCGGCTTTTATATCATAAACATGTCTTTCTGGTCTCTTGACACGGAGACTCAACCATACCCAAAATTGGTCCCTACACACGACCATAAGTGGCCAACCATATCTCACATAACTAGACTTAAACACAAAACATCAAAATGTTGCTCTATCCTATCATGCCCATGAACACTAGAAAGATGAATTTTGTACTCAGTGTAGACAAACATCATAAAATTAGGAAGCGAGAAGTGATTTCGATCCATCTTTGGGAATAGGATATGTTGGTGTAGCTAGGGACCTTGGGGTTAGTGGTGGAATCACAAGATGTCTTTTGATCCGTGCCAACCTCGTGTTGATTTCTTTCAGCCTGCAATCAGAATGCCTGAGGTGGCCATGCATATGATCCAACTTCTATATTTGATCCCTCCTTACATATTGATTATCAAGGAGTGCCTCACCGAGAAGGAATTTTATTTTCCAATGGAGTTTAATCACTTGCATGTACTCATTGCTCTACTCCTTTCTTTCTTTGTATCTCGAATCCAGCTATCCCACTAAGCCCTCACTTCTGTGTCAAAAAGAGACCTTCTGTGAGAGGATGCCTCCCTTTCCAATCTCTATAGTTCCTCCTCAACATGGTGAGCCATCTATTCAAGGTAGTCACCTACAAACAAAACAACCCTATTATGAAGCATATAATTACCACGACACGCTCTCCCCTCATGATGTGTTGAGCATCTCCTACATCTTCTTATTTTATGTGTCATAGTGAGAAATCCTTCAATCCTCTCGTCATTCCAATGTCCACTATACTTCCCCTTGCACATTTTATCGTTCCATGAAAAAATGAATTGTGTTCTCCTTCGAAGAGAGGATAACTATGTAAACAAAATGTTGGCTTTAACCCTAATCAAGAAAAAAGGAAATTTCGTTCTTTGTAGCCTAGAAAATATTCCCTCCCTCCCACCAATATTCTCGCCCTCACTGTGTTTGCTTCCCCCCACCTCTGAGATTGTGTATTTTGCTACATTCCCCCCTCCTAGAGTTGGACCCTACCAACACTTTCTCTTCCTCCACATAGGCCACTGCCTTCCCCGTCCATGATTTCCTATGCCTTCGGTTAATAGAAGGACCAATATGAAAGCTCCAGTATAAACCCACAAAGATAATGTCAAAGTTTACGAAGCATAAATTTCTAATTATCGGTAACCCGAGAGCCAAAGATCAAGGAATATGCCACATAATTATATGGGGATTGGAAACGTCACTAGCCTAGACAAATAGCGGGAGAAACAAATGAGAAATACCTAGAGAATTTGCGACGTTGTGGTAGACCTTCATCACAAACCACCACGACCATTATACTCTAAGATGCATATTAAAATTTGAAGTTGTATATCAAAATACAATTTCATCATAATTTGTAAGTTTTCTATCAAAAATTTATAATATATAATTTAATTTAATATTTTTAATATATGATGAATACTTTTTTATTTCCATGATAAGATTAAAAAGCGGTTATTTAATTCTATTTGTGTGATTTTATGTTCTATAAAATACATAAAATATATATCATATATAACCTATTTAACGTAAAAGGGTATATAAGAAGAGGTAGTTTTATTTTATCTACTTATGTTTGAAGTCCTTTTATTTACTTGTGTTTATGAAAAATAGACGAAGTAAATGAGATGTATGGCAAAATTGATGTTGTAAAATATTTTAAATGCATGTATAGCACCCATATGATTGATGTAAAAAATCACATTTTTCTATACTTATATATGTGCAAAAATCACGATTTTTTTTTTTTTGTTCAAGGATTAACGTTATTACAACAAAATATAAAATTTACATCAAAAATATATGTCATTCCGGCCTTTTGCCAAGGAAAGCAGACCATACCTAAAATCGGTCCCTATAGAAGGACATAAGTGATCGACACTATCTCGCATAATCAGACATAAACACAAAAACATAAAAAAGTTGCTCTATCCTATCATGTCCATGAACATTATAAAGAGGAATTTCATACTTAGCATAAACAAATATCATAAACTCAGGGTGGAGGATCGTAGTTCAATCTTTCTTCGGGAATATGATATTCTCGTGTAGCGAGCGACCTTAGGGTTTGTGTTGGAATCCCAATGTCTTTATATTCGCACCTACTTGTTGGTGATCGCTTTCAAACTCCAATCATGATGAATGAGTTCAGTATGCATATGATCCAACGTATCTAGTAGATCCCTCCTTTCTTCGTGAACATCCAAGAGTGCCTGACCTGGAAGTAATTCAATTTTTCAATAGAGGTTGATCGCATGCATGTAGTGATTCCCTCTACTCTTTGTGTGCACTATACCTTGAATCCAACTTTCCGGCTCATTTCTCCCTTTTGCATCAGAAAAAGACTTTCTATGAGAGGATGCTACATGTTATTATGGACAATTAGGCTTTGGATAAGGGCTCTCCTCTTTTTTCCATAATATGTGTATATTGTAATTCCAGAGTATAGTCACTTATGAAATATAATCCGTGAAAAGGAGTGGAGGAGGCGTGAAGTCATAGTGGAATTGGTCATTGATGTATCTTAATAGCATCATAATCTATGTTTGATATGCATATTGACACATTGCGAATTCTATGTATACAACTTTTAGCTCAAAAACTTACGGAGATTCATGTCAAACTCAGGTTTAAATAGGTATTTTTTGATGTGAGATTGTAAGACTTCATGTCTCATGTATTCATATGACATATATTATTCTATGGGGCCTACTGAAAGTTGATGATCGAATATTTGTTTTAGCTTCAGAAATTGATGGAGATGCAACAAGGTTTAATCGACTCAAACCTTTTATTTATTTGAATTGTGCCACTTACACAACCATTTGAAAGATAAAAATGCTTCTTGTGCTCATTTTCGAAAAAAATAAATAAATAAATGAAAATTAAAAATTAAAAAATAGAGTTAGAGGTGGGGTTTTATAGGATTGTTGATGTAGTTGTAGAGGCTAGCAATAGAAGTGTATATTTCTATGATGAAAGCACCAAGTTTCGATATGAGAGATGGTTTCCACATCCTTTGCAAGCAAAACCCTATACAAAACTTCTAAAATATGATCCCTTAACAAATAAGACTATTTTTACTCGATAATCCTTGGTTTTCAAATGGAATTGTGCTTTTATTAAAAGAACATTACATGCTCATATGTGATACATGGAAGAGAGGAGATAGCATATGTAATGTGTATATTAGCTTAGCATTGATTCGTCTTACATGTACATGATTATATTAGACATTATAGAAAATATATATTCTTCTCTATTTTTCATGATTACATGAATACTTTTCTCGCTTCTCAATTATATATATATATATATAATTTAGATTGTTTTGGGTTTGAAAACGAATTGGAGAAAACAATTCTTGGGTTCAAATGCCTAAATCATTGGGAGGAGAAGCTTGGAAGCACATAAATCTGCGTAGAAAATATGCTTGTAGGTCCTCACAACATAAATTAATTATGTGGACTTTTAAAAATTAATTAAAAATCTCAATCTATATATCTTATGTCAAAGCAATTCATTGAAAGAGAACTCAAACCTTTCCCCTGGAAAAGAAAACTCAATTTTCCAAATATTTTAATCGAATTAATTGATTTTATATGTAAGATTAGAATCATGTAAATAATGAGATTAAAATGATCGTACTAATTCAATTTTTCATGATTTTGTTATCACAATTCTCATTCAATTGTAGAATGACTAAGAAAACTTAATTGAGTTAAAAATTATATGTTGTAAACCTCCTTAAATATATGTGTTGATATTTTTTGCTAGAACAGTTCAACTTCAACTCCTCTTACCTTATAAGCAAGTATGCAACCATTAGCCGTAATAACTCCAAAGTCCCATAATGTCGTGATTTTTATAATACCTATAGATCCTAAGACCATTAACTAATGATCTTATTAAACACAATGTGAGTAAAGTAATGGTTGCTCATGGTGGACTTTAGGGTTAATGGTTGCATACTTATATATAAGGTGACATATTTTAGTCTAAAATCAGCCACAATCATTCTTTACCTAAGCCAACCCAAAACAAATCACTTTAGGTTGTATAGCTTCTTTACTTCTTCTCTACTCTATGTCAAAATAATCTTTAATTTAAAATCAATTAGTCATTCTTATGATTTGTTTCATTTTTAAAACGATAACAAGATTGACAAAGTAGGGCCCATTGCACGGTCTTTGTTATGAGAGACTAACTATAATCTTTTTGAACAAGACTTATAATCAAGTACTTTTAATCTTTACAATTAATTTCAATTTGATTTTTAACTTCGTTACTAGAAAAAATGACATGAAAATAGATTAAAAATAAAAATAAAAATGTGATAATTATTAATTATAATGAAACAATAAGATTAAATAACTAATTTCTTTGTTATGGTCATTTTGTTTTTTTCGTCAAAATTTTTAATATAAGGAAAATATTTAAAGGAAAAAAATTATTGGTGAAGGGTTAATTTGTGATCAAAGTACCACTCTTGAAGGGAATTATTTTAAACATAGTTTTGTTTGTCAATTAAAAAATTCAATTAAATTCAAATCCTCCCTTCAGTACACGTCAAGTTGCCGAACCCAAATATTTACCATGAAACAAACCATAAATTTTGACTCGTAAAGAGGAATCGAAATTCAAACCCTCCATTCCACTACTAGTCGAGGAGCCCAACCCAAATATGTACCATGAAACAAACCACAACTCTCCCAAAAACCAATGGCACTAGTGTTGGAGGTCTCTTGGAATCTGACATAATCAAATCCGTCTGTCGCGATGCAAAGGCGTGCGGCAAAGGATGGCCACCAAGCCATCTCTCTTAATTGCGTCGTTTATCCCATAATCATTCATTTCGTCCATCAACAACTCGATTGAGATTATAATTCTTTGAAATACGAAAAATTGATATTTTAGTTATTCATGTGTTTTTGAATTCTTACTATTTATATATAAAACACACACACATGATTTTATATACATTTTTCATAATAATGTAATGTTGTAATTTAATATTAATTGAAATTTTTAACTTGTAAGCTTTGGTAATATATTTAAATATAATATCTATAAAATTGTAAATTTTATTTTATTTGTTGTACTTTTAAAGTTCATTGTAATTTTCAACTTTAGTTTTTATAATAAACACAAAATTCTAAATTTTATCTTAATTTGATTGATATTTTCAAAATATATTATACATAACAATATAATATTACCTTTCATATATATTATAATTATATAATATATTATAATATTTAATTTATGCCAAAATAGTATAAATATTACTTATGCAAAAACCGCTATTTAATTTAATTTATATATATTGAAATTTGATGTTTAACGGATATGAACTTCTATAAATTTATAGTGCACTGTGCGATATTTAATTTTAGAATTTGAAGCTGTGCAATAGAATATAATTTTCTTTTATTTTTCCGAAGAAAAAGCGATCTTTTTATTAAGAGAATAAAAAGATACATTGCATATGCTGAGCATTTCCAAATTTTCCAATTGCTTTACAAAGCAATCAAAAAACAAAAAAACTCCTTCTGACTTGTGGACCGCAGAGAGCAGAGCAGTTTTGCTGAAGATAACAACTGCAACAATACAGCCAAGCCTAATAAAACGACCTCGACCGAGGAGACAGTCAACAGAAACATGTAGAAACAGGACATATAGGTCTTTGGGTCTCCTCAACAGCGAGGAAAACAACCCACAAAAAATAAGTAAGAAATATAACAGAGTTTAGTAGAAACAAAAGTCTGAGATAATAAGTCTATGCATATAGATAAGAGATATAAAGAAAGAACAAAAACATCAGCTGAAAGATTATAAATAAGGCGGCACATGTGATGCATGGATCTGACCATGGTAGTCTTCCACTATTTTCCAGCCTCCCAAAGCTTGCTGCAAACCTTCCTTAGAAAGCTTGTCCGCGTCATCGTTGTTGTCCCTGTAGATATGACATATGGAGAAAGAGTTAAAATATGACTTTAATACCTGAAGTTCTTCCAGCATGGGTTTCAATATCTGGTTTTTGCAAGAACGTTTTCCGTTAACCTAGTTTATGACATTGAGGGAGTCTCCAAAGATCTGAATAGTGAAGGTGTTTCTTTGAATAAGCCAACATAGAAGCAGTCTCAGGGCCGACAGCTCGGCAAAATTATTTATTCCGGACCCCAAACAAACTGATGCTTTGAGGGAATGATTTGCGTTGATATGAATAATGATTCCTGCACCAGCTATGTTGTTTTGGGAATCTCCGTCAAAGAACGCCCAAGGGATACCGTCTTTGATTTGCACCGTCTTATTTTGGATTTGTGGTCTTTTTTCTTCTGGCTCTGGGATGGAGGAGAATATGGAGACAGCTTGGATGGCTATGACAGATGGCTGGGTTCCCTGATCTTGGAAGATAACTCTGTTCCTAGCAAGCCAGACTCCCCAGCAAATGATGGGCGGAAGGTTTCTAAGGTTCCCATTCGGATAATGTTGCCACCAGTTTGACCAAGCCTCGTCCAGATTCCCATTACCCCACTGAAAAGATTTGTTCAAAAGATTTTCAACCTCCCTCCAGATTTTTGCATTTTCCAAGCATTGAAGAAACAGATGGTTTATTGATTCCTCTTCTATTTTACAGAGGGGGCACCTCCCAGGACCATACAGAAATCTAGACTGGAGAATATCCTAGGAAGGAATTTTCTTTTTGAGGAGGCACCAGAGAAAGAGTCTGGCCTTAGCTGGGCATTTGAGTTTCCAAATCTGTTTTGCCCACCACTCTGGTTCACCCCACCCTTTCCTGGATTGAATGAATTTGTATCCATCTTTGGGGAAATAATCGCCAGTTTCTCCATGAGCCCAGATCAGGCTATCCGGACCGACTTTTATTCTTACATTGGAGCGAGCAAGTTCTTGAGTGAAAGAAGACCATTCATTCCACCACCTCTGATCCAGTTGTAGATCCTCTCCATCTTTCCATGCCTGACACCAAATACTTGAGTGGCCCACCTTTTCCACCTGGTCTAGTGTAAGAATGTTTTTATCTTCTAGATGCCTAATTAATCCGGGAGATAGGGCATAATTTTCATTGCAGCCGATCCATGGATCTTTCCCAATCTTCAGATTTATGTCGTTCCCAATCTTCCAAGCCAAGCCTTGTTCTATTACCTTGAAAGAATCCACTGTGGCCTTCCATATCACTGATGCATGCTGCTTGCTCTTTACCGGATTCCTTATCCAATCCTCCAGAGGGACCGAGTCGATATATTTTCTTTTTAACACTCTGGTCCAAAGGTTATCCATCTTTATCAGTCTCCAGCCCGAAAGAAAGACAGAAATCTGGAAGATTTTTGATCCCCCAACCACCCCAATCCTTGGGCCTTGCCACTTTGTCCCAGCCCACCCATGGAAGCACTGAGTTTTCCTTGGAACCATCCCAAATAAATCTACTACAAAGTCTTCTGATCTTGTCCATGGTACCTTTGGGAACCCACATTAAAGCAGCCCAATAAACTGGGATGGCCAAAAGCACAGATTTTATAAGAGTCAAGCGACCCGCTCTCGAGAGCCATTTGAAGCTCCAATGGGAGATCCTAGATTCAATTTTTGCAATCAGCCAGTTCCAGTCCTCCTTCTTGTAGTCATTAGGCTTTAGCCAGAAACCCAAGTACTTGAAAGGGAGTTCCAGTGTACTAGGCTGGAAAGGAAGAACAGAATGAAGCCTGCCCCTCTCCTGAACTGCTAGACCTGTCATAATCAGCTGGGATTTTCTATGATTTATCTGCATGCCAGTTGCTTTCAGAAACAGATCTAAAATAGATTTTAGTTCCTTTATTTCAATGTGCTCAGTATTTGTGAAGTTAAATATATCATCAACAAAAAGGAGATGAGAGATAAATAAATTTGTAGCTACCTCAATACCTTTTACCTTCCCCTCTCTTTTGGCCTTATGGATCAGCTGACTGAGACCTTCCACAACTAGGAGGAAGAGTAGAGGAGACAGGGGGCACCCCTGCCTCAGTCCCCTTTGACCTTTGAAGAAGGGAGTGGCAGCTCCATTGATGAGAATTGCATAGCTTACATTCGAAATACATCCCATTATCCAACTGATGAAAGCTGGTTTGAAGCCGAGGTGGGTTAGAAGCAACCTGAGATATAACCAATTTATCCTGTCATAAGCCTTAGATAAATCGATTTTGATGACAACACCCTTCTTATTCTTCTGCCTCACACTATGCATGACCTCCTGAGCAACTCCAATGGCTTCATGAATTTGTCTCCCCGATAAGAACCCAAATTGTTCCATTGATATATGACGGGACAAGATTGGTTTGATTATGTTTGCTATCACTTTAGCTATTATTTTGTAGATTCTATTACATAGCGAAATTGGCCTGAAGTCTTCAAAACTTTCTGGGACTTCCTTCTTTGGGATAAGTGCTATAAACGTGGCGTTGAAAGGGCTATAGACTTCTCCTTTTTTCCTGGCCTCCTCCACCACTTCTGTAATTTCTGCTCCTATAAGTTCAAAAAAGTGGAGAAAAAGCTCTATGGACCATCCATCTGGTCCAGGGCTTTTCTCTTTTGCCATCGATTTTATTGTAGCTTCCACTTCCTCCTTTGAAACCTCACCGTTTAAATCCTTCGCTTCATCCTCCTCCAAGAATTTCGGGAAGCATTGAGCTGTCCTTATTACCTTAGAAATTGTAGTCTCTCCTGGATTAGCAAAGAGCTTTTGGAAGTGTCGCTGACCTAACTCTGACAAAGAGTGAAAAGTCTGCACTTCCCTTCCTTCTTCATTTTTTAGGCCCCATATAGTATTTGCCGATTTCCTCCCTTTGGCATAATTGTGGAAAAAACTGGTATTTTCATCTCCAGCTTTAAGCCAAAATGCCCTACTCTTTAAACGCCATTCTTCTTCTTTATCTAGGAGGATTTTAGTCTTAAGTTTCTCAAGATGAAGAATTTTTTCCTTTGAGGCCTGTGTCAGATAGCCATCCTCCTCTATGCTTTCCAACTTTTTTAGTTCCTCACTTATCTTTGTGAATTCCTCGTTCTGGGCTTCCTTTCTTGCCTTTGCCCAGCTTATAGTGGCTTTTTTCAATCTTTTTAGGTTTTCCATAAACAAGAAACCTTTATCCTCTGGAGCATTGGCTTCTGGGTGCTTCCAAGATTTCTTGAAAAGATTTATGAAAGACTCCTCTTGAATCCATGAAGAGTTAAACTTGAAAGGGGCAGGGGGCTTGGGAGGGGGAGAGGAGATTTCTAAGAAAATAGGGAAATGATTAGATAGCCCTCCTTCTTCAATCCACTGTCTGAACATAGGGATCTTGGCTGCCAGCTCCTCATTGATGAGAAAACGATCAAGCCTTTTTGCCACCCTAGCCTCCCCTGTTCTCCTGTTTCTCCAAGTTGGCTTTAATTTGAGCAAGTTTATGTCTAGAAGATTGTTTGTGGAGAGCATATTTAAGAAAAAGTCTGTTAAAGGGTCTTCCCTGGCCGAAGGACCCCAAGCCTCCGCTCTACCTATAGAGAAATTTAAATCCCCTCCTATCACCATATTTTTGCCCTTCAAGAAGGATTTTGACATCAGATCATTCCAGAAAGACACTCTATCCTGGCAAGGGTCGTAAACATTGCATATAGTAAAAGAAAAGGCGTTTTCTGAGGACTGTACTTCCATTCCCATGGCCTGTTTCATCCCCCACAGATTGCTGACCTTTAACCTTCCTTCCTTATAACTGATTGCCAACCCACCTGAGTGGCCTTCTGAATCGATTGCAAGAAATCTCCACCCGGGAATCAAGGCATTTAAGACTGTCTCCACTTCAACTCCACTTCCAAGGGTTTCTTGGAGAAAAAGGATGTCAGTTTTAGAGTTTAGAAACATCTCCCTAAGAGCCAATTTTTTGGGTTTATTGGATAAACCCCTACAGTTCCATGAGGACAGGATCATTTGATAACCTCTTCATGGGGTTGCGCTGCTCTAAGTGCCCCGAGGATAGACTTTTGTTTACCATCTGCTACATCGAACTTTGCTTTTATCTGCGCCATGGAGAGGTTGGATTTCCTACCTCTTTTTTTCCTAGATAGACTTTGGGTGGGAAGAGGGCCAATACCTCCTACGGTGACGGGAATGATTGGCTTGTGATCGAGGGAACGAAGGTTGTAAGGGCATGAAGGGAGAAGAGCCGAGGGGCCAGGATCAATAGAAACGCCTTCACTGTTCAGATCAAGGGACGGTAATGTGGCCGTAATGACTTCAATGCCAGGTTCCTCGTTAATTTCTTCATGATTTAATATGCTTTCATTTATTTTTGAATGAGCAAGAATATTCGAATGAGAGTGTTCCATACATACATCCATAGTTTCAGCTATATGAACTGGGGGAATGGATGAATCAGAACACATACCCATTATTCCTTCAGGCGGTTGCGGCGTCCTTCCGGGTGACTGCTCCTTTGCTGAGGCTTCCTCCGAGGCTGATGCCTTTCCCGTCGAGGTGACTGGATTGTCCTGAGGGTCTTTTTCCGACGGCATCACTTCCATCTGGGCCACTGTCTCCTTATCGGCATCATTCTGCTCAGGTGAGAAGCTCTGACCATGAACATGTTGGAATGGGCTGTAAACGTTCTCCCATTTCTCCGGCACCTTTTGAAATCTCCGCCTTCGCCTTCCAAGAGGGCATTCCTTTGCCAGATGCCCGTGTTCGTGACACCTATGGCACCTGAAGGGCAAATATTCTTAGTCCAATGGCTGCTCGAAAACCATATCCTTGTATTGCAGGTTTATCCTCTTTGCAAGTCCTTTGCCACGGTTCAAGCTGACTAAAATTCGAGCCATATCTTTGATACGAGTTTGCTTGAAGGACATGTCAGCTTCCAAATAGGTTCCCAGTCTATCCCCTATTGCTTTGAACACTGTTTCCGTCCATAAAAAAGGGGGCAAGCCAGGAGCCCTAACCCAGACAGGGTATACATCAGTTTTTTCACGGCTTGCATCAAACAGTGGTGACCATTTCTTCAAGAGGACAGGGATATTCCCAATCACCCAGTTCCTTGAAATCTCCCAATCCGCCGCATCTTTGCTGTCAAAACGGAACATAAACCAACCTTTGACCAAGGTAGAGGCTTCAAAATCCCTTTCTTTCCCTACCATCCAGTTCTTTTCTCCCCATTCTTGCAGGAAACTAGGAGAGAATTTCTTCCCTCGCGCCCTGCCCACCACTGTGCATTCGGCCACCTCCAAGGATTCTTCGATGCTCACCTCCATCCCTAGGACCAAATTCCCCTCCAACTCCTGCTCGCCAATGGGTCTGTGTTTTTTCCGCTTCTCACCTCTTTTCCTTCCGCCGATATCCTCCTCCCTAACTTCTCTGCTTGCGTTGACCCTTTCTGAGATAGTGTTTGTGAGATTGAACCCCGACTCTCGTCTATTAGAGAAAGGGAGATCCTCAGCCCCCTGAGGTGAAAAATCAGTTAGGGGAAGGGTTACCTGAAAACCTGGGGCTTCTTCATGAGTTCCCGCTTATGGATCTGAGGGTGCTGCATTATCCAGCCGACCTCCATGTCCTTTTGGAAAGTCCTCCTCTTTCCCGATAGAGACCCTTGTTATGGCTGAGGGTTTTCCAGCCTTTCCCTCAACCGGCCGCTCTGCGCTTTTGATGAAATTTACTATATCTTCTAGGCCCCCAGATAACACTGGCTCTTCAAAGGGCAGTTTCCCTTTTCAGCCCTGGTTCGATTGACAGAGGCTTGCATGTGAGGAACCCACACCTGGGTTGGCTAAATGCTGTGCGCCGAGAAAATATTGATGAAGAAAAGCATTCTCTTCATATCCTTGGGTCAGCTGGATGAAATATTGATGAATTTTGTGCGTTTCTGGTGAGAGAGCTCCAGATCTGCAAGACCCAGTCTCTCCAAAGTACCTTTCAATGTTTTTTTCTGTCGGGTCTTTACCCCAAACTGGGTCCAGATCCACGAGCTCGTTGGATTTTACCATGGTTACAAAAACGGAGGATAGGGTTGAAACGTGAACGGGTTTACTGCCGACGCAAATGTCAAAGGGGTTTAACCCTTTTCACAGCTGTCCGCCCAAACCAATAAACTAACACCTTCAGCTGCCCGTTCCTCCAAAGCTGAAAACTGTGCACTCGTGAGCGTCGTTGCTTACCTCCTCCGGTCGTCGCCCCCGATGGTAACCTTAACCCTGATCAGTCAGGACCTGGCTCCGTCCAGACCCGTGATCGAAACCTCTGCCTCGTTGTGGGTCCCCCATTTAACAGGGAGCTACTTTTCAAAGGTTCAATAGGGGCACAAGACCGATCAACGATCCATGTTCATGATGGTGAGGTTTGCCTAGTGTATTGGGAGTTAACAAGGGGGGCAAGGTTTGAAACCGAATACTCCCCATGTTTAAAATCACCTGGTCTTGGTTGGTGGTAACACAGTGGAACCTCAGCCTTAGCAGTGTGTTGTGAGGCAGAACCGTTTGTGCAAACGCCGCAAAGCCATTTAAATTACGTGTGGATGCCACATGGCATTAAGTAATTGACCTAACTTCAATTGGCCATAACTTTCAATCCAAGAGTTAGATTTACATAGAATTTATATTTCTCAAAAGCCCTTGACAAGCTGGACGCAATGATGGTATCAAATTTTATTTTTGCAAACTTTGGAAAAGAAAAATTTTTGTTGAGGCCATATTCACAACAAACTTTAGAGGTTGGGTTAAGTCATAGATAACACCTTCAAGAGATAGAGATAGTATGACGGGTGAGAAGGTGTGTTATAGTTATGTTTATAAATTTTAATAAATGGTGAGTTATAGTATCAATGGTCATGAAAAAGCACATCCATTCATGTTGAGTTTGGTTCTCTAACCAATGTGATATCAGTCATATAAGAGATGGAGATGTTTATGGGAGAGGAAGAAAAGTCCTCGCACAAACGAAGAAGGATAATTTCAACTCTCTACATCCACAACCTTTTGCAGCGTCTTGGAAACCCTTTTATGGGTTTGCTAGTCTTTTTCTCCCACTCGTGTGGCTTCCATGACAATCTATTTATATCCCATAGTACCTAGTATAGATTCCACCACATGGTATTTCTATCCAACCTCATAACTTATAATAGTGGTATGTGTTCTTTGCCGAGTCATTTCTTTTTCTTTTGCTTTTTCTTTTACAAGCTCAAGGTAAAGACAGAAGGAGGATTATTTTTGTCCATTTTTATTTTGCCTCTTTAGGCGTAACTAATTTCAACTATTTTCGTGGCCGTTGGGGTCAATCTCTCATGTTAGCCTCTTAATATATTTTTCAAAGGATTTATTATACCAACATAAATTCTCATTCACTATTATTTTCTTCTTTAGAAAATAAAACAATATTTCATCACATGTCTTTTAATTTTCCTCAACCCAAGAACAAAGAAAAGTCGCATATTAGTATTACATCTATGAATGCGGGAATCCTTCAATGATACTTCGTCCCAAATCTACAAAGACGACATTAGTGAGTTAGTTAACATTCTGTGGAAGAAGTTAATGGAGTATTATTGTTGTTGACGAAGTGATGTGATTGCGGTTGGAACCCTTCTCGATAGGATTCTTGTGGAGCTCCACAAAGACATTGATGTCATTGTGCCAAAGATGAATACCATGGAGGGATATGATTTTTGAGAAAGCGGCACAATCCTTGGGCAGAATAGGGATACCCGAGTTATTTCCAACCAAAATAATGTCTTATATCCCATAAAAAAAAATCATATACCTCGATTTAGAAAACCAAGTGATTTTCCTCCACTGCCATAGTTTATAAATGTTTTCTAGGAGAGGGAGAGAGGCAAGGAATCATCTCGTGCGTATGATTTTTGTTATTTCATCCTGGATTAAAACCCAACAATGAAAAATAGAGATTACACGTTTGTACAAAACCCTTTGAAAAGACCCATTGAGTAGTGGTGATTGTTAGTGCTAAGATGGTATCTCCACGAAAGATAATTTGTATCAATGATCAAATTGGTATAGTTGTTGATCCTAATAGAGTTATGTAAAACAAATATTATTTCCAAAGGAAGAAAAAAATAAATGTTTCACAATAGCGGAGGAAACTACGAGCAATGTAGGAAGAACAACTCTTAATTCCACACTCTTTCTTTGCAATGTGGTTAGGGAATTCTGTGCCCTTGAATCAAACTCTACCATGTTATAATAGATTCCATGCCCTTGAGTCAAACTTTAAGCATAGACACAAATATTGTAGCATGATTGATTGATGATGGGAGGAAAGAGAAAGGCGTTTATCTCTAGAAAGAGTTTTAGTTACTCGATGTGTACCTTTTTTAATATTTTGTCTTGTAAGTTTGTACAAAAGAAATCCAAATGTTTTAGATGAGGAAAGATTTCTCTACGTGCTATTAAACTTCCATATGAAATAAACGACTTGTTGTTTTTAGAGATAAGGAGATGAAAAATAGGACTTGTAGAAAATTGCACGCTATATAATAAATGCACAACATTATATATGAAGTTTCCTTTGAAAACATTGTTAGATTGTTGGATCAAATGAAACTTCTTAGCATTTTCAATGATATTGTTAGGGAACATGTTGTTTGCGCTCTGAAGTTTTTCTCGCATTTGTAAAGGAAACACGTTGAGATTAGTCAACGAATGTGTAAGCGGAAATTTTGTTGTAATTCACTACTCTAATTGTTATCTAGGGAAGTATAGATGCTTCAAGAAGAATATTGGACGAAGATGTTGAAAATTGAACCAAGGTGTTGGAGATCTAAACAAATATTCAGAGTGCATGCATGCCTTTAGAAAAACATGAAGTGCAACAACAACTTCCATGCAAGAAGAATGGTTGGTCAAACATTTATAAATGCGGGCTCGGTCCATACATGAGCACGTAACTGAAGAGAGTTGGTCAAAAAATTATAAATGAGGGTTGGGTCCATACACAAACACGTAAGTGAAGCGAGTTGGAACACATGGGAAGTAACTCACGGAGAGAGAGAGAGAGAGAGTCTTCGACCAAGCTCTATAAATCACCAAAGATTGAGGAAAGAGGTACTAACATATAAAAGTAAATAGAGACATCCTTAGAGAGGATGATGCATACCTCTCAATGCGGTCGCGTCATTTTGTGTAGTGATTATGTTCTATAGAGTATCCTTGAGGTCTTTGCAAGGTTCATAGTTTATCTTTGTTTTGTTTATTTGTCTTATTAGTTTGAACACACATTGAATTTTTAAACTTTGATATAACATAAAAATTCTTTTGTTCAAATTTGTGACCATGAGAAATGATAGGGGAGTGTGGAGATCTAAGATAACCGCTCGATAGAGATGTGGGAAATATCGACAAAGAGACCTAGTGTGTCGACGATTCGAGAGAAGGAAGACAATGTTCGTGTCATATGTATCATAATCTCTTGTTGATATTTTATTGCCCCCCATAGCAATATTAAGAATGTAAACATCATTCCCAAGTATGGTCTGCGAGGTGCGCTATAAATGAAAGCAAATATAGCAAGGCGGTTAGTGTCCTCCCGTTATTCCTTGAATGAATATTGTTTGAGGAATGTTGTTAAACAATTCTTGGTAGGTAGGTGCAAAAAATGCAAGATTGATGGACATGTGCTATATCTCTACTACTCAAAAGATGAAAAGTTTGTTCAAAATTCTCCAATGCACTGAGTGAATGTCAGAATCCTTCAGATAGCCTTTGTCCCAACTCTACGAATACAACATTAAGGAGTTAGGTCACAATGTGTGGAAGAACGTAATTTAGTTTTATTGTGACATTCATAAAGCCATGTGATTGAGGTTGGGATATGATTTCTGAGGAAATGGCTCCACTCTTGCACACAAGAGGGAGACCCAATTTTTGCCAATAGAAATAATATACTTTAGCCCATCAAAAAGCATATTATTCTCGGTTTTAGAAAAGGGAGTGATTTCCCCCAATTATAGTGTTTAGAAATATTTTTCTAGGAGAGGCATATAGGTGAGGCATCATGGTATGCATGTGATTTATTGTATTCCGTCCCAAACAAAAACTCAAGAACATAAAATAGAGATTACACATTTGTACAAAATCCTTTGAAAAGAGGCATCGTTGCTTGTTAGTGTTACCGAGGAAAGAGAATGTGTATCGATGATAAAATCGGTATTGGTGTGGAGGCTACTAGAGTTATTGAAAACAAGAAATATGTTTGAAAGAAGTCAAAAATTGATGTTTCACAAGAGCCTAGCAATGAGTGAGCAATGTAGGGATTAATAACATGTTTCCTTTTCCCAATGTGATTATGGAATACCATGGGGTGGAGGCCACCATGCTATACTTCTTTCCATGGAAAAGTATGTGGAAGATGGAAGAAGTGAGAGGAATAGTATTGTAGTGGGATTGGTGGATGATTGGAAGGAAAAGAAAGGCATTTATAGCTATAAAGAGTTGTAGGTCTTCTATGTTTGTACAAAAATAATCTAGATATTGTAAATGCACAGAGATGGCTATATGTGCTATTGCATTTGCACATTTGATAAATGAGGTCGTGTTTTCAAAGATAAGGTGATGAAAGGGAGAGAGGAAAGCAACAAGGTTATGTAAGAAAGGTGCCTCTTAAAACATGGTTAAATTATTGGATCAACTTCATTTCAGTGATATCCATAGAGAACAAGTTAGTTTGCTGGTAATCTTTTTTGGCATTTGTAAAATAAACATATTGACTAGTTGGAATTGAATGGTGGGAAATAAACTTGATATGCAAACAAATATTCCTAATACACTGGAGTCTCTAGAAAACCATAAAGTGCACCAATATAATATTAAATTATTCTATTTAACCAACCATTTTATATAGAGCATTATATTTTTTAACTTGTTAATATCCTTAAAAATAAATAAACCAACAAGTTTTAACTTTATGATATTCATCAACAAATAATAATAATCAAAGAAGAAATTAGAACATTAATGTCAAACAATGCTATAAAATTAACTAATTAATATATACTTAAAATTAATTAATTAATTAATATATATATGTATATATAAGAGGTGTGGCCGGGGAGATGTTGGTGAATTTCGATTTCAGCCTCAATGGCCACATTTCAAATTTCATGAACCGCCTCACCTGGTGCCCGGGTGTAGAATTCCAAAATCTTTAACCATATGAAAATAAATATCCCATCCCATCCCATGTGATATAGACATAATTAGTATAAGCTGGCGGCATTTGGGGCAATTCCTATTTCCACCTCCATAGCAAAGTTAATGCTATGGAGGTACCTCTGTCAGAGCCCGCGACATCATCGAATTTACCTTTCCTGCTGCCCAGCGAAAAGCCCCAGGCGACCCTGCCCACCGCCAACCTTGCAGTTCCGGTCACATTCACGGATCGGCTCCAGCGTTTCCATCATTCAATGTGACGTACATACATTAAATTTATCTCCTCGTATATAGCATTTCAAAATTGGATTTCAAACCGGATTGAAATTTTTGAATTCAAACTGTTATTCCCGCCCAATGTTTTTTTAAAATGAATTGAAATTGTGTAATTGGAGTGTAATTCCAGTTTATGTTATGTGTCTCCGCGGTTTCGGTTATGTACTGCCTACTACGAATCCGGAATCTTCATCAGTTGCCATGGACGCTCTTCTGAAGCAATTTGAAAGGCTTCAGAGACCAATTGATCTCGTGCAGAGGCTACAGGAAACCCAAGTGAAGCAAGTCCCTGCACGCTAGGCGGTAGCACTATCGACCGAGAGTTCTGATCTCCCATGGTGCTTGGGAACTTCAATATCTACAGAAGCTCCTCCCTGTACAAAGGAAAGACGTTGGGAAACAACAACGACCTTTATCTACGGTAAAACCATGTCCAGTCCAATAACGATTACAAATATGTGCCTCGCAGCAAGACTATCGATATAAAAATCTCCTTGGAAGGGCCAAGCTCGTGCTGATTAGTTGATTCTGATTACAGGTGGGCCGAGAAGTCTGTCTTCGAAGCATCTTATATTTGTTACATAAGAACAAAGTGGACCATATTATCGTTATATACCATTACGACCTTATTGCATAAATTTTATGCTTCTGCTCAATATATTTTCACTTCCAGTTATTAAATGTAAAAAATGTATGCTTTCTTTTCGCAAGTCTTGTGCAAGCTTCTCATTAATACTCGATTTTAAGCAAGATATTTGATTTTCTATCCTCAAATCTGATCTAATCCTCAAGTTCTTCTTTTGAAGCACATAATCGGGGGTGTTTTGCAAGTTTGCAAAGGGCTATAAGACAATACGATATGCCTTTTCTCCGAGCATTGTTAGAGAGGTCGAAGAGGAGAATGGGTCTGGTCTCCAGATGGGGCTCACCCTTTTATGCGACCACGTTTCTTTCGAATATCTGAAGTCCATGTTGGGGGAAAAGGATTACCCCCCTACCCGAAAATTTACAGCTTCATTAGATCATTGATTTCCAATAGACGATGGACTGCGAATACCAGAATGTATAGAATTATGCGATACACTCTAACAAGACTGGAGGTCATATAATCTCTCTATAAGGAAGAAACCTGAATGAATCTCAGGATGCATGGTAGTGGAACTGATTCGGTGTAAATCCAGTCGCCTCTGTTGGAGTTAATTCTGAGGAAGAGGAGCCATATGGGATTAATAAACGACCAGTGAACCTTTACATAAATTTTGGCATAGCATTCATGGTTAAATTAGAATCCCTCATTGACGACAATTGACATTAATTTTCAAAAGCGGTTGAGATTGATTTTGTTTCTTTCTGCAATGTGCATATTTGAGAGAATATTAAAGGCTTACAAGATATACGAATCGCCATTAGATTTTCTTTTACTATCACATTCTCCATTCTGTTATGGTGTAACATGTCATTAGACTTGTTCATGTCACCAGAATTATCAAATTCCACCCTCGGTCATAACAACAAAGATGATGACGTTTACCTAATTTCACTTTAGGATTCAAATTCCAGCCTCCATCCTAATTTCCCTTTAGTATTGTCGGACATGACGTCAAAACCTTTCATATCCATGATAATAAAGATTTGATTTTTACAGAAATAGTTTTGGTTTATTTTATTTTAAGCTTCTATTTTAGATATGGAGATACGATGTTGGAAATTTTTAATTAATGCAAATTTAGATTAATTATTATTAAAATTTTATTTTTAAAATAAAATTTATATATGGTTGTGTAATAATATATAAATATTTCTATAGATTAATTAATTATAATTTAAAAAAACGTATTATACAAACAAATTTAACTAATTTATTATTTTAATATTTTTTTTAAATGTATATTTATTATGCAAACTATACTAACTATAAAAATATATATATATGATTTAACAATAATATTAGTTATTCTAGTATTAATAAACATGAACATTACTTTATTCTAATAATAATAATATTTTATTAAGAATTCTATTGGTTTATTTTTAATAGTATTGGAATTATGAATTATTAAATAAATATGGATTTATTAGTTATTCTAGTATTAATAAACATGAACATTACTTTATTCTAATAATAATATTATTTTATTAAGAATTCTATTTGTTTGTTTTTAATAGTATTTGAATTATGAATTATTAAATAAATATGGATTTATTAACATTTTTCGAATGGACCATTATATTTAAATAGTAAATAATAAAATGGTATATTTTTACCTAAGATAACTAAATTATAAGAGTAACATTTATTTATACTTTAATAATATTAGAATAATAATAATTATACATTATTTAAAAAAAATATATGACCATTATATTTAAATAATAAACATGGATATTAGATTATTCAATACTCATATTATTAAATGATTTTAATCTTAAATATAATTAACAAATTTACCTGTTTTAGCTATTTATAGGAATGTTAATAATTAAATTAATGGTTTGACTAGGA
This sequence comes from Pinus taeda, assembly GCA_000404065.3. Taxonomy (NCBI): domain Eukaryota; kingdom Viridiplantae; phylum Streptophyta; class Pinopsida; order Pinales; family Pinaceae; genus Pinus; species Pinus taeda. The sequence goes on from APFE031524340.1 coordinate 22,520, forward strand.
TCATTAGGTCAAATTAGCTGTTGGCATGATAACTGTTGGAGTCTCTGCACACTCTATTTAATCAGCTAAACCGGATTGGTTCTTCAACTTGTCCTGACGATGAACCACACTAGTTGGTTCGAAACACGTCGACAAAAGATTGGTTATGTGATTTTGCTGAAGATTATCTAAACAATATTCTCTTATTTATTTGAAATTTTGAAAATAAGATTTGTTTTTTTCTTTATATATAACATTATAATTTAAAATGAGAAATCTAAAACATTTCTCATTAAAATACTAACAAAAACAAAAACAAATATTTGACTTTAACAGTAAAGACATATTTGACTTTAAGAGTATAGAGATTAAAATACCCATTTGACTTTAACAGTAAAGACATATTTGACTTTAAGAGTAAAGAGATTAAAATACCCGGTTCCGGAGCTAAAAATGATAACTATAATGTATCTAGAAAAGTTTTATAATTCCATTTATAAAAATATAATTGAATAATAAGTATCACTTAGTATTTCATTAATCTTTTTGGAATTACTAAAAAGCTTTTTAATAATAAGTATTATTATTAATATTACATAAGTCTTTTTTGGTCCTGAAGATGATGGGAGGTAAAGAGAACTATTTAATATTAATAATGAATCTTATTAATAAAAAGTTTTAAAAATTTCGGAAAATATTAATGAAATGTTGAATGACATGTGATTATTTCATTTCACTGTATCATAGTTATATCATATTTATTTTAAAAAAATGTAGTTTCTAATGTATTTATTGCTTAAATTAAATATTCATTTTTATGAATATTTCAATAATTTTTAGAAATAAAATTTAAAAACTTTTTCTCAATATATTAAAATTATATCATGTTTATTTAATGAAAAATGCAATTTCTAATGTCTTCATTGCTTGAGTCAAATATTCATTTTTGTGAATATTCCAATAAGAAATGTTATGGATATTGCATTTTCCCATATAAAGTTGTGTAACCTTTGAAAAATGAAAATTTAATTATAACTAGCAATTGCACTAGATGTTGCAAAGGAAACTTAGTTAGGCATAAATTCGAAGAATCGTGATATATAAAAGATCAATATATAAAAATAAAAATCAATGCAAACAAAATTTTGAAAAATAAAACATATAATTACCATTTTATCATTAGAAATATCTTCTACATTCTACATCTCCATTCTTTACCCTTTTACATTACAAAGTTATCAAATTTATCTGAAACAATTTCTAACATGAATCATATCCCATAATACAAAAGAAATTTAAAATAGAAGAAAAATTTAAAAATGGACAACTTACGCCATCATTTTATTTTTATTTTTATATTATTTTATCATTATTATAAATAAATAAATTTTTAACTTCCTTTGAAAATTATTCTGTGTGAAATAATTCTACTTCATTGAAAATCCATCTTCAATGCAAATTGTAAATTTATTATTTTATCATTTTCTGATGAAGAACATTTCATATTTAATTGGATTCACTCTCATTACATATTAAAAAAATTAAATAATTGGTAAGTATTGCATTAAAATTATCATTTGAACCAAATTTAATAATTTTCATATTAGATTTTGAAATTATCATTATATTAAGTAATATTGGAAGATAAAACCTTATCAACAATGGCAAATAAACAATTTTCCATTCCAAATTACCATTTGTAGATGAGTGGACCATCTCTGTGGGAAATATTAAGAGAGCACAATTTCCAGATGGGTGGACCATTCGAGATCTATTTTTGGGAAATATTAAGAGAGCAAAATTTCCAGATGGGTGGACCATTCGAGATCTATTTTTGGGAAATATTAAGAGAGCACAATTTCCAGATGGGTGGACCATTCGAGATCTATTTTTGG